>QOVE01000888.1:2542-15310 GCA_003521275.1 Tricholoma sp. MG99
TGATGCCCCAAGCCAGCTGAAGAAATAGCCTCCGTCTCAGGCTAGCGGAGGCTCGAACCTCGGAATCCATCATGAAGAATACCACTATCCTTGTGCCCCATGTCCTGGATGCGTTCACGCACTCCGGGATGCTCAATGTTGTAATGGATGCACCCTCCTTGCATACCATTTAGCCAGAAATGTTGGAAGAGGAACGGGAGGACATCGTCACGCTCAACTACGGAGCTTTATTTTTCAGCTACGTGCTGTGTCACCTCCTGGCAATCCTTGACAAGTTTATTCTAAAGACGGGTCAGGCCTCAAGTTCGACTCTAGGCAGCAGAACACGCCATTGGGCCCATTTGAATCCATTCATGCATTTCATTGACTCGGAATTCATTGGAAAAATCTAGACGAGGCATCTGCCGCGCTTTCTCCTAACTTTGAAAAGTTCTTTGGACAGATGTACAGCACCGCGCTTACTCATGGAGACTTGGCACCTTGCAACATACTTGTGAAAGAGGGGAGAATTGTCACTGTTATTGATTGGGAATGTGCAGGGTGGTGCCCGGAATACTGGGAGTATACCAGCTGCTATCGTAGCAACTTGCAATGGTGTGAGCTTTTGGAGGCTTTTGAGGGACAGCGGGGCGATTGGTTCGTACCTCGATGAGCATGCACTGGCAGTAGATCAAAAACTGTGTAGCGTATTTGTGCGATGTTGAATGATGATTTGCCAGCTAACCTAGTCATTCGCTATGTACAAAAACGGCTACGCGCAGTGCCTAATTATGTCTTTTCTTCGTAAGCCAAGAACCAACCTCAGAGTCAATTGCGTTTCCGAACATGTCGCATGTCGGCATGTTTTGGTGTGGTAGGTCTTCCGTATCGACACTTTGTGCAAAGTTATATCCGTTCTCCCAAACTTGTTCGGCGTTCAAGCCGTCAGGGAGCGTGACGACACCATTGGTAACAAAGTACTAGCCCAGATCAGGTCGATCTTGTTAGCTAAAAAGTAGTGCGATGGGCAAACGTACATCTATCGCATCCCATGCCCAGTGACGGCATCGCCACTCTGGCCTGTTTTGGATGATGTTGACATTTTTTAAAATCTCCAAGAGCGCGGCTTTATTGGATTGAGGGACTTTGCCTAAGAAAAGGATGGTGACGATGTTGGAGGTACCGGCCAGCGTCTGGACCTCGAACTCCCACACTTGTTGGCCCTCAGAGATGACGTTTTTTATGTGATAGCGACGAGCATGTTTGCTCTGCATGTTGGGGTTCTTTGGGAGGACTAGAAACCCTGTGTGAAACTTGATACCCCGTCGTTTTACGACACCTCTTCGATGGAAAGCCAAGTATACACGGTCTTTGTTGTGGTTCCAAAGTGGCATGGTCAGCTAATGTCGTCCGTCACTGGCAGTAATACCACGATTTGATTGAAGGAGAGCGAGACTCGAGTGCTCAAGTCGTGTATCGACAGCTTTACTGTGGAAAAATTTATGTAAGTAAATAAATAAATAAGTCTTGGAAGTGAGAACTCGGGACGAACCCTTGTCTCTCTACCCCCTCCGGTTCATCTCGTCATCTCTCCCTCCCCGACAGTAATCAACAAACTCTGGGAGAAGGGATGTCCGTTAGCGCTGGCGGTCACGGTGACAGTCGAGGGTGTGTTGTGTGAGATTCTGAGAGTTGCCACTGACTTGGATCAAACAGTGCTGGGTATCCATGCCTTGAACATCACTGTATCATATGTGTATTCGTATGTAAGGTCGGGATGACTGTGCCCTACTCTCCGGTCAGCAACCCTTGATTCACTGATAAAGGTGCACAACGGCGGCTTCTGTGATTGTAACTATGCACACGTATGGTGAATTATTCTTCGTTCCGTAATGCACTTACCTTCCGCATCTTAAGCTTACTATCATTCTGCTTGGAAAGGTCTGAATCCCGTACATTATTTTCTCCACGAAACTGACCAAGCAAAACCTACACGAACTGTACTTCCCTTCTCCGCCTGCTGGACCGTCGTGTATCACCACCCTGCAATCGAATCCCATGACGGTCACGCTCTTGTGCACTTATACATACGCTGTCGTAGGGCGAGACCCACTTACCACATGGCATATCTTGGTATATTCGCAGGACATCATATATCGGCAACTCCCGGCAGTTGTAATGCGAACCAGGCCCAGGCCCAGGGCCAGATCGCAGGGTGTTTACGAATTCCTGGAACGATGGCCGTAACCATGGTCATAAATTAGTGGTGGTTACCTAACCATTTCAGGGACGCAGTGATTTGAGAACGTCGGTCATCCTCGTTGCCCTTTGCACTTGCGCATTGTTCAACCAACCCTGGAAGGAGCGCCTGCCACTCAGGGAATTTGACGGACTCTGTTGTGAGCTATAGACAGATCTCTCACGGATAGATCATGATCATCCAGGGCTAGTGCTTGCGCGCTGGTATACATCGTTGTGCCTATATATAATAGGCGTAGGTTTACCTCTCATGCCTGGTTTCTCGAATGGAGAATGCTTGGATTCGGAACCAATTGGACGTTGGACGCTAACGAATTGTGGCGTTAGCGGTCAACCTAGAGCTAGAGCGATTAGGATGAGGCTTATTAGTGGCGTAGTACTTACTCTCCGCTCGTACATACTTGCTTACCATCTTTGTTCAAGCCCCTAAATTCCATGTGGATTTTAGCGTTGTCTTCTTTGTACTATCTTTGATCATCGATCATGGCTTCGCCACGCCCTGACGCTTCCAGCCCTCTGCTCGACTCGCAGCTCAGCCTGAGTGTCACGCTTAGGCCCAGAGTATATATATATTTCGTTCGTAATTCAAGACCTCCACAGTCGCCCCACCGCAGAGCGCGCTGAATCACCACCTCTCAATATGTATATACCCCGCTACCGATGGACGATCGGATGGACGGAGATCTGGCCGTCTGGCTCGATCGTTAATTGTTTGACCTTGAAAACTGTGGTACGGAGTGCTTCTGGGAGGCTACAACCTGCCCCGATTGCCAGCGAAAGCGTGCATACAATGAATTTTTGTAGTTATTTCGGGGATGGAATTTATAATTTATTCCTGCCGTAAGTACTCCAGCCGGGATGATATCACACGATAGGGCCGGGTGACCCACTTTCGGGCGTGTCCATTGGGATGGCTTCCCCGGCTGAGAAGATTTATATTCCGCGACTGGGATAAGTTACCGGGCCGGTAAGAAAATTAATCTCCATTTGTGATATCAAGGGTTACAGGTTAGCATATAACATATTTGCAAACTGTAGCTTTGTTGCAACAATCACTTCTGGGTGCTCAGAGCTGTCAAGTAGTCAAATATCCGCTCATTCGGACATTTTCCAGCTCCCAGAGTACAGTTATCCTTTTAATATTCTATTTGTGGCGAGGTTTCAGGTTAACCAATCCTAGGTCACGATTTGCTATCAATTTGAGATCATCAACACGGGTTTCACTGGCCCTTCCACTTATCCCACCATTGACTGTGCTAGTCAGATACTATCTCAGCTGCAATGGGGTCGTGTTTGTCGTCACCGGGCGGTGTGGATGTATCGGAGGCCGACAAAGCCAGGCACAGGGAGGTGGAAAAGCAGTTGAAGGATGTATGTGTTCCTTCCGGCCTCGCGGGCGATGTGCTGATGGTGTACTAACAGGCCAAAGCGAGGTTGGCTAACCAGGTCAAGGTGTGCCTACTCCTACCTATAGGAACTTTGATATAGACATACATGGGTGCAATTAGGTGCTGCTTCTGGGGTCTGGCGATTCTGGAAAATCCACGATACTCAAGGTTAGTGTCTCATGCTTTCCTTCGTACGTACTCAATGTGGCGACCGTTCTTACAGCAAATGCGACTGATTCATAAAATCCCGTTCGCCCAACACGAGATCGAGTCTTACCGACAATTAATCTTCGAAAACCTTACCCGCGGGCTTAAGTATGTCCTCGATGCCATGGAGGACATGGAGCTTAAAGTGTCGGAGAGCAACTTTCCTTACATGGAGTTGATTGAGAATGCAGCTGACATCCGCGACGGAGAGCCCTATCCCACATCTTACTACGAACCCTTGAAATCATTATGGGAGGATCCTGGCGTTCAGAAAACATGGGAAAGGGGGAACGAAGCCGCGCTACCTGAAAAGCATGTACCCTTTTCCTATTTTCCTCGCTATCTCGAAAATGACCCATCCATGCGTAGCCTATCCTATTTTTTCTCATCACTGGACCGGCTATTTGACCCTGCGTACGTCCCGTCGGAACAGGACATTATACAATGCAGGGCACGAACAATTGGTATCACGGAGACGACCTTCAACCTGCGTGATCACGAGATGCTCATGGTGGATGTGGGAGGTCAGAAGAGCGAGCGACGGAAGTGGATACATTGCTTCCAGGATGTGACAAGCATTCTCTTCCTTGTCAGTTTGAGTGGGTACGATCAATGTCTAGTGGAGGACCGAGATGCGGTGAGTTGGTGATCTGTAATAATGTCCGGGTGGTGACTTACTGAACCTCGTGGGACAGAATCAAATGCAAGATGCAATGACAATATGGGACTCGATATGTCATTCCCAGTGGTTCAAGCAGACGTCGATCGTAAGGAAAAAGCGTTTCTTGTTCACTTTGTTGCTGGCTAATGTCATCTGGTAGATCTTGTTCTTGAACAAGAACGATCTTTTTGAGCGGAAGATTCCAACCTCGGACATCAAGACGTTCTTCCCCGTAAGCTGAGTTTAACACGTGTCTTGTCTTGATCTGATGGCCTATTCGGATCAGGATTTCGAAGGGGAATCGGGCGATACGCGTGCGGGGCGCGAGTATTTCAAGCGAAGGTTTGCAAAACTCGCGCAGAAGGCCGGCCGATCAAAAGAGAGGGAGATATATATTCAGTATGATCCAACCTCTCGCTTTCTTCTGTCTGCTAACGTGGTGAAGCATTACTACGGCCACGGATACGGCCATGCTGAGAGTGGTTATGGCCGCTGTTGAAGGTACGTCCGACCCCACAACCCAATCCTTACAATTGACTGACTGTGTTTGTTCAACAGAGTGAGTGTCCCTTTCCGCTTTATTACCCCATCACCGTCCGCCCTTTCTTCGTCCCTCCGCCCTTTCGTCTCTCCCCTCAAGCCAAGCTTTACATTAATCCACGCTCATGCTAGCATCGTCCTGCGCACGAACCTTGAGGAGGCTGCGCTGATATGACCATTATCTCATCTTTCGTCCCCTGCACGTTTTTGGTGGTCGCTTTGGATATACACACTATTATCTACTGCTATTTTCTTCCCCGCCTTCGCCGGCGCGGTAATCTTTTGCCTTGGCATCTCTGCTTTATAATGTGTGCTTTCGTGCGTAAAAGAAAACGTACTCATTTTTTGCTTTTTTTCTCCCATCTATTTCCGTGAAATTTTTACCCCTTACGCCCCATCAAATTGTGATCAAACAACCCTTTGCCGATAACCTCGCCGCTACACAATGGATTCCTACAGTGCAATTGTAAGCAAAAATGTGAGTGCTTCGCTTCTCAGCTGGCAATGTGTTTTCTGTGTTGCCGCTTCTGATGCGGTTCACCCAATCAGATTCGAACCATTATGCTATGACAACACTATATCTACTCGCCCACATATACTGTCGCGACGTCCATATACGGCAAGGATGGCTACCCATTTTTTCACATCCGTCTGCCTATTAAGCTTCTGCTTCTGTGCTTCTATTTCTCGGTGGATATCTCTCGAATATTGGACTCGCTCTGGATAGTCGTGTGCCAATGCAGGATTCTCTCTAACTCGAATTCTCATCATTGCGGACAGTGGTTTCTTATTGCCGATATGATGTGCTATCCTATAGTCTCATTGCATTGTACAAGTACGGTGTGTCGACAGCTCTCCATGGCCAAAATTAAAGTACTCGTAGTTCATCCACAGAATATATCAATAGTAATATCACTTTCCATCTTTTCCATGGGGTGACGCGGGATTATATAACATGATAGTAAGGGACTCGGAGTAACTTTGAAGTAAGAGTCGATATGGATCGCCGTTGTTGGAAGTTAAAATCTTAAGCTTTTAGAAGCTCAAGACGTTTTCGTATTCGCAACCGCTTTCGAACTTTCGTTGTCTTCATTTCACAGCTGTTTGCGGAACTTGTGGCCCGGGCGCGGTTGGTTGGACTCAAACCAGCTGTTCAAAACATAACCGAAAAAAAAGCGAATCGTGAGGTGCTCTAGACCTCAATTACTAGTAAAAATCAACTACAAGATCATATAAAAATGTGGCCTGGTTGTTGAGATATGGCTTGCAGAAGATTCATGGCATATTTGTGCGAAAATTCAATATTAATAGTACTACCTACTAAATTACACAAAAGTTACAGGAACTAGACCAGCTTCAAATCTCGATGCAAATAGAAACAGACTAGCATTTTGGCCAGTTGCAAATATTAATAATAAGTACACTTGTGCACTGAATAGTGACACCCATCCTAGCCCCCAGTGTATGGCCTCTGGCCACTGGCAGTTGTAGCCTGGACATGCCCAGTGGCATGCTATCCTGACCTCCTCAGGAGTCCCATTCATGACCACTACATGCTATCTGCTATCCTGAGTAGATGATTAATGCAATTAACTGATATGCCCCTGAATTGAACTGCTCGATTTTAATAGTTAACACTGCTTGCTGTTGTTCAATTCTAACTCTACCCTGGAAGTAAAACAGACAGAAGGGAGGGACAAAAGAGGACATAACACCATGACTTGTGCTAGAGCCTAGAGAGCTACTGTTTTGCATGTCATGTCTGAGTTCTGTGACTAGCCAGGGTGATTCAGTTTCCTTTGGTGGCAGGATTGTCAGATGGGAAAAGCATACTTACATGGGTCAATGTTATCTCACAATATTTAGTCTCTTACTACATATATGACACACCACAAAAGAGAATAATTTTTTTAAAAACAAAACAAAAATCTAATTCTAGTAGAAACTGACTTTGTAGTATATAAGCAGCTTGGAATTGTCATGGATCATGCCAGAAATCAAGCCTTCTGATAGTGTTGGTTGTCAAGATGGTCATATTATGTCATTGTTTCCCTAAATTTCATTGCCTGTTGCAACAGAATCAGGAATAAAGGGTCCAGTAGGCATGATGAATGATGTGATTTGAGAGTCATTTCTACCATTTGAAACCTGAATACAATGGTTGAAATTGGCCATCATTGCATTTGAGTAAGCCTTCCCCAGAACAAAAATTGGTGCAAAAGATTCAGCTTCTAAATTGCTAGAGCTGGCACTGCTTGCCATCCGAAGAAAGATGAGAGAAATTACAGATAAAACCACTGCCAAACATGTCAGTACTGTAGTTGATCACAAGTTTGACAGACCAGGCATCTGACATACCAGTAACTGTTCCAGTCTCTACTGCCAAACGAACAAGTTTCACCAGGAGTGTGTGTGTAGATTTCCAGCCATTGTTAGTGTGCAACAGCTGTTAAGATCAATCAGATCAATATGAGATAATTGAAAAAGAGACACACATAGTAAGTCATTGCAATAGCAATAATAATGTCACAGCTAATGCCTGATGCAGTCCAGGCCAGGGGTAGCTAAACCTGTCAGTATGTGGGACAATTGAGATACAAGTATGTGACAAACATACCGAAATGTTAGCAGTTTCCACATCTTTCCAGAGAGTCTGGGTCATAGGGCCATTAAATAATTCAGTTCCCCCCGTAATGGTCATGACCAATTGAGTAAGAGCCAGCTATTTGTATTGAGAAAAATTTTGGCTGCTGCCATAGAAACAAAACCTCACTGAGACAATGAGAATCACAATCAGCCATGAATGTGCAAAGACATGAAGGCGGTATGCATAGAATGATTGGACACCTAAAGTAACTTTACTAGGCAATAAGTTACTGAACCAGTAAAATACTTTCAGAAAACATACCAAGTCCTCCCAGAAGTGGTGTAGCAACCCAAATAAAATCAAATATTACAGAGACTGGGATCATCAATGGGTTTCCAGTAAATATTGATGACTTGGAAGTGGTGCAGTATATGGAGATGCCACTGATCAACAGAAGAAATGCTTGCAGAGTCTCCAGGACATAGACACTGTACACCAGAGCTTTGTTGAAGGTCCTATCCTCTGGAAATGCCATATAATACAGATCTAAGCCAGCTATCAGGGAAAGAACAAAATTAATGCTTTTCCACTCACAAACTTGAGCAGAGAGGGCACCATAAAGACCCCAGTTGAACAAGAAACCTGGAATCTGAAATATAGTTTGTTAACTAGGGTAGAAGCTTTATCCAAGATATAAACAAACATAATTAGTAGTGCTGTAGGACATGTCAATTCCATTGTACAGGGTGAGAAGGGGGGGAAAATACATTTCTGCTGTAAAGACCATATACAAATCACTGGCCACCTGTAACACCATTGTAAGATCGGCAGATTGCAATTCAAAGGAAAGATATCAGTTAATGAAGGAGACTTGGGGAGTCAGGAAATCAAGTCACCACAGAGGGTAAGTTACATCCATTTAAACCATTATTTTGTCCCACAACCTGAGCTTTCTCGGCAACACACTGCCTTGTGGGAAGCACATGGACACAACACTTGTTTTCACTGAATCGAAGCCTATTCTAAGACTACCAAAGCTGTATCATGCCAGTGACTGATTATCATTTTGATTATCAACATCAACTTCATATGCAGGATTAGTTACATCATAACATACTGGCAAACCTCTATGAAAGTCACTTGCATTTGTTTCAAGGTTTGTTCTGGGTCTGTCCTGAGAAGGTGTGTGCAGTAGGCTTGGGGGAATATGACATGTGGTAGTGAACCAATCAATGGTTCTGATTGTCTTTGTGGAGAGGGTGTACAATGGCGGCAATGCAGACAAGGTAGATTTCTGATCGAAGCTGGAGGCTTGCAATTGGTGGTGCAAGCCAAAGGCTCTAAGTTATCACATCAGCCACAAATGGGCAGTGTAAAATTGGAGAAATGCAGTGGTAATCTGTGCAGGCTGTGGTGTGAACTTGGCCAAGTGAACTTGATGACAACACACTGGACACTACCCACAGTATGATGCTGGTGATGAATGAACTAGACATCAGCTATTTATATATGGGACAGTCTTTGACAGTTCAAGAGTTGCCTTGACCTGAGTCAGCCAGCTGACGGCGGGGTGGCAAGTCGAGCACACAAATATATGAGCAGCACAGCAGCCACAAGTAGCCTTTCCACTGGCTTAAAGAAGCTCAAGATCAATGCCAGTGCACGCTTGCTTTGTAACTTCATATATAGCATGGAGCCCTGAGCTGATAACCTTGTATTCAACCAACGCACTGAGTTATACGCTTTGCAGCTGCTGAAATTTGATGAGCTGCATGTGGAGACCGCAACATATTATGACAGGTACCAATGTGCATCAGTCCCTTCTACTTTCTCGTGCCTCCATGCACACAGAAAATCAACAGACCACAATAGCTGACATCGGCATGACATATGCACACAAGTCCCTTCCAATCACAGTGCACAATTCAGCAGCGGTAGATGATCAAGATTCAACACCACGTTGGAAGGGGGTGGGTGCATTGCGGATGGTGGCAGGGCCATGTGTGGCGGGTATCAGATCGCTGCACATCTGCGAGGGTATTGCAAACTTGTGTCCAACTTGTGTGTCATGGCTGGCTGCACAGTTGACAGGGGGTTGTCCAGGTATAAAGTTACCTCAACTTCCGGTTATGCTTCCCTCCATCCGACATCGAGTCTTATTCTCCTGAAAATCTCCAACAACCTTCAACTCTGAGGCTGAGGAATTGGCCACGGTTATCTCATGGACAAGAAGAACCTGACAAAAACACACCATTTCTATTCCTGGTGAGTCCTTTGCATTACTGTTGTTGTGCATCCTTAAATTTTTGCTCAGGAAATCACATGGAATTTGGACGGGAACGTGGTGGTGAGGGCCCGCCGATCAGAATGTCAACTGACAAGCCCACCTCTGAGAATCTTGCCGCCGGTGCTATCATGACCATATTACTTTTAGTTGAGCACCTGAAAGGAAAGCACCGGAAGGAGGCACAAAACGCAATGGAGCGCACAGCAGAGTTGGCAAAGGAGCTTGAGCGCACAAAGGCGACTCAGGCGATAGCTGCTACCGCCTCCAAATTTAGCAGCAAAGTCATGCTACCGGCCGCCATCGTTGCAGCATTTGGGGTTGGTGTACTAGTAGTAATGTCACAGAGGGGGGAAAGGAAGGCAGAAGAGAAGGCCACGTGTGCAGAGGAGAAGGCACAGGTCGCATGTGACTTATACGAGGAGGGCATCCACATGGGGCATTGGCTTATCCAATTGATGAATTTAGCATGAATAAACAGTAAACAAACTAAGAGAATGACTACCTAAAATTTGTCAGACAAATGCTGAACAAAGTCAAATTTTGTTTTGCAATTTACCATTCCTTTTATCCTGTGCTTTTATTGAGAATAAAATATAAAAATATCCCTAGTGGCATAGTGAGGAGTATCATAGATAAATTTAAATTTAAATCCTTGAGGAAACAGGTGATACATTGGAGACAAAATTTAAAAAATAATCACTACATATATGTAGTGTTTGTTCTGGAAAGTTTCTCTCAAATAAATTTGGATGGTATTTGAATTTTGTTCTGGGATACCACTCCAATATGTTCACAGAACAAATAGTGATTATGCCTATATTTGGAACTTCCCTTAAAAAGATATTTTTTATCCAATCTCAATGGTGCCATCAATTTAAATATTATCTGCTCTTGTAGATCAAGGTTGCTACACTAGTAGTTTTGACCCTGGGTATCAAACAGGCCAAGAAGAGGCAATCATTCATGGTTATATACAGAATGATGTTACATTTTGTCCATGAAAAGTACTTACAGGATACAGACTCATGTCAACACATGACACTTGTTCAGATGAGATTAGATAAAGAATATCCTTTTTAGGAAAGTTCTAAATATAGTCATTTTTTAATCACTGTTTATTCTGTGACCATATTGGAGAAGGTATCCCAGAATAAAACTTGAATACCATTCAGTTTTATTTCACATAAAATTATCAGAACAGACACTACATATATCCAGTGATCATTTATTAAATTTGCTTTCCAGTTTATCCCCTGTTTCCTCAAGGAATTAGATTTAAATTTATTCATGATGCCCTCACTATGCTACCAGCAGATATTTTTTGATTTTATTCTCAATCAGAGCACAGGATAATGGAAATACCAAACTGTAAAACAAATTTAGACTTTGTTCAGTATTTGTTTGACACAATTTTAGGTAGTCATTCCCTTAGTTTGTTTACTGTTTATTCATGCTAAATCCATCAATTGGATAAGCCAATGCCCCATGTGATCCCACCAGGGCTGGTCCTGACGGAAATGGAGATCAAGGCAGCACGCAAGAGGAACATCGACGGCAAGACGCATGTGGCAGTCATGGGACACTCGGGTGTGGGCAAGTCGACACTGGTGAACAGGCTACGTGGGCTGAGGATGGACAGGGATGCTGGTGCAGCAGAGGTGAGCGACAATGAGGGGATGAAGAAGGTGGCAGAGTATGAGAGCAACATTCATCCAGGGCTAGTGTGGTATGATGTGCCCAGCGCGGGGACGCAGACGACGCCAGACTGGCAATACTTTCTGGATCAAAAACTCTATGAGTTTGATACACTCATCATGTTGTTTGCTGACCGGATATTGAAGATGGATTTGAGCATGCTGAAGAATGCGCGGGCGTTGCCAGTGGAGACACCAACATTCTTTGTCAGGGCAAAGAGCGATCAGATTATAAGGGATATGAAGGAGAGGGATAACATTGATGAGGAGACAGCGAGGGAGCAGTATGTGGAATCGACGAAGGAGTATTCGAAGAGGGAACTGGAAGATGATGGGTTGGATGCAAGCATGAAGGTGTACATGGTGTCACGCGATGGGATACACGACGCCATCCACAATGAGAATACCAGTACTGGCATGCTTCTGGACGAAAAGCAGCTCATTGACAAGCTGTTGGAATTGACCATAGCAGTCAAATAAGGGAGTAGGTCGGACAAAGCTCCACAAGAAATCGGAGAGCAGTAAGAGAAACGACAGCGTAATCACCACCGAGGGCTTACTAGGAGCCTAATTTTCAGTATTTACCGCAATGCACTGCGAGTTCCCAATACAACGTTAACAGTATAGCATCTTATCGCAAGCTGTATCAAGATTATCAACTATGATAACAACGGACTGGTGAACTTTGAGCCTGTTCGTTCCAGCTGATATTTAGAATTTGTTCTCTTCCGAGTCGGAGGGTAGACACAAGTACTGTGGATTGTGTTGGATCATTTTCAGAGAACAGATTCAATGTCGCACAGCAGCATTCGTGCAGGTCGTGATGCCTGTTCAACTGCATTAGTCAGATGAACATAAGGAAAGCTGTCAATGTCAAACCACGGGTAATGAATGGAAATCTTGATATCCTTACCAATGTTAATCTCTTGAGCAGGCCCATAGCGGCAACCGTGGCTGATTGCATCGACCTGAGAAGCAGGTATAATACAGAGATAGAAAAGCAGCAGTTGAATAGTATAGCCGGCGTGCCAAATTTCATCATCAATACCAGTGGCAGACATGGACTTCAGAATAGAGGGATAAAAAAAGAATCTGTACACTCTTGTGCTTCCTGGTGTTTCTTAATTTAAATCCTTGAGGAAACAGGTGATACATTGGAGACAAAA
>QOVE01000891.1:9747-19923 GCA_003521275.1 Tricholoma sp. MG99
TGGCTTGGCTTTTGTGAAGGAAAAATGCTTTTGAAAGAACAGATCCTTTCTGTATTTCTACCATTAGAAGTTGTGAAGTAACTGGAATTCGCTGCACGAAAGTGGATCATTCCCCCCTCATTTTTCGCTACTCCCATACTTAGTTCCTCGCCTCTTCAATCCTGTACGATTTCCACGCCTGTCCGTAACGATGCACGCTGCGCGGTCATATCCGGAAATAAACGTATTGTACCCCATACCACCGCGTTATGACATCGGAATACCTCCATATGTATCTACCCATTCACTGAACCTGATGAACTTAACCCAAAACCTTGGAAGCTTGACAATAGTTGGGCAGTGGTCAATATCACTGTATCACATCGTCGACTTTGAACGTTCCGGTATATTGGTTGCATCAACATAACGCAGTAAGTAACTTGAGGTAACTAAGGGAATGAATGGACTGCCATAAAGCTACTGTAACAGCGTAAGGTTAAAATTGAAACGTCTGCCAGAACGCCTGAGCCGAGAAGCCGTTGCTGACAAAGACACGCGTTTCGTTTGTTGAACGCCACTTCAAGTCAAACTCTCCCAAATCTCGACGCTCTCGTAAACCCCTGCAGTCCCTTGTTCTCTCCGCTAATCTTCCTGTCCTCGTCGTCCCCCACAGCGTCAACCCCTTTACAAACTTTTTGCAATCTCTGTCCAGCAATGGACTTTTTTGGTGGAAAGTACCGTCTCGAGGAGGAGATCGCAAACGGTGGTTGTGGTCTGTCCTTCTATTCGGCTCGTCTTCATAATGCTCTGACCACTGTATTTTGCAAAGGTACTGTCTTTTTAGGCGTCCACACCGTCGCAGGCAAGGAGGTCGCCATCAAGCTTGAACCTGCTGCCGACAAAAATAGCAATATTATCAGTCCTCTGCGCCAGGAATCAAAAATCTACAAAACTCTCATGGGTGGCACAGGTGTCCCATGGATTATGTGGTCTGGACGACAGGGCGATTACAATGTTATGGTCATCGATCTACTGGGTCCATCTCTTGAGGACCTCTTCAAGATGTGTAACCGCCATTTTTCTCTAAAAACCGTGCTTTTACTTGCAGATCAACTCGTATGTCTCGTCCCTTATCGCACCCTTATATAGACGCGTCGTGCTTCTCTTTTGGCTCCGAGCTCACACATTACCGCTTATAGATATCTCGCATTGAGTTCATCCATTCTCACTCTCTCGTCCACCGCGACATCAAGCCCGCAAACTTTGTCATGGGCACTGGCCGTGCCTCCAAAATGGTCAATGTGATCGACTTTGGACTCGCCAAAAAATTTCGCGATAGCCGTACGTACAACCACATCCCTTATAAGCAAGATGGTTTCCACGGCGTCGGGACTTCTCTTTTTGCTGCTATCAACACACACCTCGGTGTTGGTGAGTCGATCTCTTTTATCTTGGAGGAGCACACCATTTCACACCCACTACTAGAATCATCACGTCGTGATGACCTCGAATCTCTTGCTTACATGCTAATCTATTTCTTACGTGGCACACTTCCGTGGCGCAAGCTACGCGCTCCCCCACATCCACCTTCCACCTCTCCTTCACTAGACCCATCCCATTCAGCGTCATCACCGTCTCGCCCTAAAAAGCCTTCACTATCAACCGCACAACCCCATGTCCCTTACAACCCCATCTCTGCTACCTGGGACCTTATCCGCGACTCTAAACTTACACACGAAGCAGAGCTAACGGTTGGCTTGCCCCCAGAGTTTGACGTGTTTTTCCGGTATGCCCGCGGGCTGGCGTTCGACGACCTTCCCGACTACGCTGGCCTCCGCTCCCTTTTCCATGGACTCGCGGAACGTGCTGGAATCGAGTACGATGGCATATTTGACTGGTCCTTACCTTTACCGAGCCAGGGGAAGCCGATGCCCCGGAGGAGTGCAAGTGATAGTGGAGTGGCAACATATACAGGAGCCGGAAAGAGGTTCTGTCAGGCGTGCAATGCAAAGCATCATGCGGGCGTATCTAGCGGAAGAAGATAACGATCGTGAGGGGAGAAGGTGTATGCTGTGTCAGTGGGTGATGTATGCATCCTGCGATGTTTATCTCGCCACTTCTGACTGTATTATTTTTGTTAGGCAACCCTCGCTACTTGCAACACAAGCGAATGCAGACCAGCGCCGCACAACGGCATTCTTGTTTGCCATGTGCATTGCCGCCTCTACCCTCCATCGCCACTCGGTTGTGTTTATTGCAACTTATCGCCTCGTTTCCTGTCACGCCTTCTTCCCACCCTCGGCGAATCTATCTTTCCATCTGGGCACGTTGGTCTGTTTCTTCTACGCTCCCTATTTTTAAGGTTGCCATCGGGTACAGTCCAGCCTCATTCCCGTTCCTTGATCTTGACGCGGAGGGCTCGTTGACTTTTTCTTCTTCGGTTCGTACCCCCCCTTTCCCGGGTTATCTCCTCCCATACTTATGTTCTTTTTATGGCAGAGCCCTCCTCATTTCCTTTCCCTTCCATTTCATAGCTCCTTTCCTCAGCCCAGTTCCGCTTTGCTTTGATCATGTGCTGTCCCTGGCCATCTCCACTCGGACATACTCCTGCCATCTTGTATAACTGGTTTTCATTCTCCATACATTAACATCGAAAGGACTGTGACATTTGAAACCACAATCCAACCACAACACATAGTAGGGACCTATATGTAGAACTGTATTGTTGCAAGTTTTACAACTAGATATGTATGTACAGTAATTAATTCTGTACAAGACTATCATCACAAATCCTTGAGATTCGGCTGCGAACCAAACACCTTCAACCATGTCCTCTTTGTACGTAAGTATCAGGTATGCATCACGACAGAGTTCAGAGTTCAAACGATGTTTTTGGCTATATATATATATATAAAGGGAGCTGTTACAATTACCCAAATTGCGCACGTATGATATGTACTACTCCATGTAAGTACAAATGGACAAAGTACTGTGAAAAAAATGCATACCTATAATGATGGTAGGCCAGCGGTATGGTAGCATACTTTGTGAGAGAAGCAGGGCGAGTTTAATGAAACGAGCTCCTAACAAGGATCACAATCAAACGGGAAAAAAAGGAAACAGAACTGGGAGAAGTGAAAGAAGTGAAAGACAGCCGCGAAGATACGCTCACGACGCCGCCAAGGCTATATAAGTTGCATTAGCATTATCATACTCTAGCTGAAAAATTCGATCCCGCTCCTTCACCATCCACCTGTCATTTGTACGTTATTTGCTGGGATGGTATGAAACAACACGAGTTACGTACAGTAATAGCTCATTCACATAATCCCTTACAAGCGCTACACTCTCCGGGTCCAAATGCGACTGTGCGATCATAGCCGGTAGGCTGACTATCGCGCATCATCAGGAATGCGCGTCTCATGACTAGGCAAAAAAATAAAAATTGAGCATACCTAACATCCGTAGCAGGTGCTCCGCGCCATACACACAGCTTACCTCCTTCTCCTGCCCGACAACCACATCTTGGCCCGTCCTATACTTCTTCCGTACATCTGCAAACTGAGGCCGCTCGAATCTGTACAGGAGATTTGCGCTGAGGGACCGGTCAAAATAGAGTATCAGCCCTGAGATGATGATGGGCAAAAGTTTGTCTGGGTCCTTTAACCTTGGCAAGGGATAGGTCAGGAGTGAGGGGACATCGGTAGGGCCGAAGCAAACGTACTGTGGTGGCTTGCTTTCCGTTATATGAGATGCAAATTGATTAAGCAGTTCAACAACGCTAGGTTCTCGAGGCAGAGGTACAAGCTATGAAAGCGTAAGAGTTGGCATACAGGTGTAACGAGGGGCGCACCTGCTTGTTCTTCGTAACGGCTTCCCAGTCGTCTACCAATAATACCCTAAGTATCTCTGGAAGATCAATTTTGAGATCTGGCTTTTTAGAGCTATCATCCTTTTAGAAATGTCAGAAAGTGAAACAAAGAGGTATTACAGGACAGATTCTTGCCTCCTCTCTGCTGCGTTTTGTCCCTCTTGGCCCATCTTTTCGCGTACCCCTTGTGCTGCTGCTGCCGCCAGCCCCATCTTTAGCTCCTCCCTTGGGAGCTTTAGATGCGGTAGTCGTAGTTCCATGTTCCTTTCGAAGTTTCTTTTGTTCAGCCAAGTTCTTCTCGTTGAGTTCGAGTACTCGCGACTCGGGCACCCATTCGTCCCACCTGTCTCAAGATAAAGTTAGTATACAGAACATGAATATAATTGTTGGAGCTCACGTTTGCTTCCATCCTTTGTAATGGACAAAGTAGTGTGCGCCAGTAACCTTTGTAAGAGGAGCTGGTTCATTCCACCATTGGTTTTGCAGGACCTTTGCCTCGTAAATATGAACCCCGTGGAAGCACAGTATACGCGAACCAACGGAGAACATCGTGTCTGGGGTCGTTTTTGACTCTGAGGTAGCCATTGGTGATGTGGCTGAGTTACCAAAACGATCTCAGGCACTCATACACGCTGTAGACTACAGTGACAAAGCAAGCAATCGTTCCATAATATAATCCTCCATGTCCGTCGTCGCTGTTGGCCCCGACATCGAGTTCATAATACCTTTCAATCCTCGTCGATGTCTCCGTCTGCCACTCCTCTTCATCATTCATCAACCACGGATACTCTGGACAGCAGCGGCAAATCAGTTCTCTAACCAATCTCTGGGATACCCTGTACTCTTCTTCAAATATCGGTTTGCCTGATTTTTGCGACACTTTTCCTTCCGTCGTCGTCACACATGCATGCCCCGCAAACTTCAACTTCTGTGTTTCGAATTCTTGTTGGTTCTCAGCCCACCACTTCTCCATCGGTTCCTCGTTCTCCAGTCCTGTAATCACCAACACAACTGGTACTCGGTCTTGGCAAATTATCCCTGCAAATACATCGTAGTTTTCCCTCAGGATATCTCTGAACCTTGTTCCACGGATGCAATACACGAGCAGACTGACTCCTCCATCCTTCAGTCGATGAACCAGGTCTTTCAGGTTCTTCATTGCTTCTTCTCCTGGCACGGTTCCATGTTCGCCTTCGTTCAGTCCAGATGTATCCCAAATCCTGTAGCTCCTTCCATCTATACCTATTTCGTGGTCCGTGCTTCCAAAGGTATACCCTAATGCGCTGTTTGAGACTCCAGCAATGTTCTCGCCTGCTATCATGTTTATCAATGAACTTTTCCCTGTACCCGTCTCTCCGAATATCAATATATTAGGAAGAGGACCTGACGTTGCCATTGGGTACCTGTTGAGTTTTATAAGTTTCTCGCATGCTGTGCTTGCTTGCTCCAGCAATCTCACCGCTAGCCAATTCCTGGCATCAACTTGGATGACGAAGAAGGCAAGGAGTGTGCAATACACGAGTCGCTGACAGCACCACGTTTTAAACAAGCATTGGGATCGAGCGCTTCATGCTGCTTACGTGTCATCCTAATCGCGCGACACATCTCCAGTCTTTGAATTTATTTTATACGTGTATCAGGTTATAAATCTTCTCCTGTCTATCATGCATGGACTAAGTTATCGCATTCTCTAAACATAAATTTGTAATACATAAGCGCCTACTAGTCTCTCGACCTGACCCGAAATAAAAGCAAGCAAAACATAGCCAGCAGACGCCTGCCACAGCTTTCAATCCCAAGGAGATGATAGCACCAACAGGGTCCTCTCTGAACGTTCGAGAAAAGCAAACAACCTGCTTACTGAAAGGCAAGTCGCACATACAGGCAGCAAAAAAATGAGGCACGGCAATAAATCTTACATGCTAGAGGGCATATCTAATAGGTTGGCCCCATGTCTATGGAGACAGATTTAAAATCAATTAGTGAGACTTGAGAGCAGTGAGCTTGAAACATGCCGTGCGACAATGTATCCCTGCGTAATGGCCGCGCGTAACGGCCCATCAAGATATTGCACACCGACTCGTCTGATAGCGTACGGATGTTCTCGTACTTCCGGAGTATGTCATCGAGATGCTTAGCCATACCTGCCAAATGGACGACTTTGGCAACAGTGGCATGGTCCGCATGGAGAGGGAGGTAGCGGGGATCAGGAAGTGGGTATGCCTCTGAGTCTGGGAGACTGGGACTTCCGCCCACACCTACAAATATTGTCAAGTTGTGCAAAAAAATAACAAGGTTCGCCTCACACCTTCAAGAGCATGATTATGAGACTTCCTAATTTTTTAAGTGTTTTATGGAATAGCAAGGTGCAAATTATGGCATAACCGCGACATACATACGACGCACCGGCACGGCCTCAAACCACATGTAACTCGGAGCGGTCCAGTATACACTTATAATTAAGCACCCCTACTAGGCCTATTGGTGTCAGTGGTGATGTCATTCATTAATGAATTGATAGTGTCGCTTAACTCCTTCAAGTCAAATTCAATGCTTGTGAAGGACTTGATGACCGACTCGGAATCAATTGTACATTTCTTCAAGTTAAACAGCTGAATCGCCATCACTGTAAATAACGTCTGCGAGAACGGGAAAGTCACTTGCGTACCGTTTTGCTCGTGCTAGCACTCATCAAGGAGAATGGAAGGATGTGAGCGGCCTTGGAGCGGCCTCAGTCACCGACTCACCGCGGAATACTCAGTCAAGGAATTAATTTTTGTCTGCACATCAGGAAGTGAAGGATCGATGGAAAATCCCACCGACGTGTCACGACACAACGATAGCCGTCTCGGTGGAGTGTTTAACCCAGATATGATATTGTAAACTGGAGAGGTGAATCAGGTATTTCAACCTTACATATATTTCTTCAGAGTTACTGGATCCCTTTCAGCAATTTCAAGGTCTGCGGCAATTGCGTTGGCCTGAAACTAGATTCCCTAGTCTCGTGAAGAATGAAACGAAGCCTGTGGTTGTCCGACCACCAGCCCTCACTATAGACCATGGATATCACGACGGGGCAGCTACTGCTAATAACAGGAAGCTTACTTGGTAGGAGTAGACCTAGTCTCCCGTCAAACTATCGATTCGTATCTTTTTTGGTGGGGAGGAGAACGACACTGAGGCCTATGAGGCGCGTTTGCACAAATTCTCAACGAATTCTTCTCGGAAAAACAAGCACACGTGACCGAAATTACCATATATAGAAGGAGGGGAGGAATCCTGAACGCGGGTAGGTACCTTTGAGATAACTCTGAAGAAAATATGGCCTACATGCAGAATGGCTTCGTTTGGCCATGAAACACTTAAAATAATTACTGAAGTGATATAATCGCGGAGACTGATGTCGGGAGGTGTCGTTTAGATATGAATTGACTGATGAAAATTGATGAAATTGCAAGACAAATGAAACGAGCTATCAAAAAACGATCGTTTTAGCCTCAGGCTTTGCGCTGATTCTAACCTGACTAAAACGTACACATCAAGGCTGAGCCAGGCTCTTGATTGATCGATATATCAATCAGTCGCTATACAACCCGAAAACACACAAATTTAAACGAATGGAATATGGAAGACCTAGTCCGTGTACAGGAGCCGGTCTATGCATCGAGCCTCAAGACCTCCCAGTTCGCTTCGTCGATCGAATCAGAGCGGCTGCTTTCAATTCGAATACTCATACTGGATCCGTGTAAGTACATACCATCAATGTTATGCCACACTCAGGTGCGAACTCCAACGTCATGTCCTTGTTGCAGCTATGTTCTGTCATAGGCCTTTTGGGCTTCGCAGGAACAATATACAGCTTGGGGTCCATGCGCACACGGGACAGTAGCACCAGCAACTCAACGGCCGCCAGGAGAACTCACCTCGCAAACACAGGGGTTATGACTCGGCAGTGGCTCGGACGTCGGAACGATGTACCTCCCAGGGGTCTACACTTCGTGCCCCCACCCCTCTCCGACATTCCCGCGTACGTCCAAACTTTTGTTGTATGAAATGCTACTACTTACCTGATCTCCTTATGATTCCCTATAGCTGTCAAGGGTTGTGGCGATCCGTGTCCGGAAAAAGGTGCGCAAAAAGGGCGCATCCAACAGCATTTATGGAGCACGAAGGACATGAATGTATAACAGACAAGAATTCAATGCAGGAAAGGACGGCAGTCGGTTTTTGTTTCCCACAAACAGACGCCTACCCGTCACTGGCAAAAGTTCCAAAAACTGGGAACCCGCTGTATGTTTATACATTCTAGTCGACTGTTTCATCCTTAATTGCGGTTGTTGTAGGTGTGCAGTCGATGATTATCGACTTGGATTTCAGCTTGCCGATGGAGTAGAGTGTGCCGAACTTCAGGATGTTAAAGCATTTTTGCGGCTGATTCGGCGTACAAGTTCCCGGGGCATCAGGTCATGGAAAGGGGAATGTATCACTGAACGAAAAAACATGAAAAACCTCGGGGTGTCATTAGGGCTTTGCTTTCGATCCACCCTCTCAGATAACTCTGGCCATCTGAAAGTACCACCAGGTCCGAGGGTACCATCTCAGCGTCTGCCGCCACTCAAAGATTCTCTCCCTAAACCTCCTAGTCCATTGCCTGGGTTTGAAATTACCCAGCATGAGTAGCTGTCATCCCTACCACCGCTGTCACTGACTCTCTTTTACCTTGGGTGTATTGCCGTCGCCGAGACATCCCAGACCTAGAACAGATAGTAGTGATGTCTCAGTGAGGACAGCTGCAAGACCCGAGAGCAGGTGAAGAGAAGAGATAACTTGAATGCATGTAAAGCTATGTAAAGATGTATGTACGAAGCACGTTTTGCGCTTGAATTTGAAAAGAGTTGTCGGCGCGATTGAGGGGGTCGGCGACCGCCGAAACAAGAAGTGAGTGGATATGCCACTGCTGGCGCTGACCTGTGTTTCCCACAGAAACACAGCCTCAGAAACTTGTTTTAGGACTTCTGATATGTATATCCTTTGGATATTCTTGATATGTATATAAAATAAATATTAGGAAAATATTTTACATGTATTCAAGCTGTATCTGCAAGGAACATAAAAGGTGTATTCTACAATGTTTCTTTCAGATCCTTTCTGGAAACATTTTTATGTTCCCTTTGTGTAAGATAAAGAAACACTTTTCATGTAATTATGGCTATATCTGCAGAAAGCATGTAATATGTAATTTTATTATGTGTTTCCTAGGGATACATGTGTAACCATGGCAACCCCTTTTGTTAGGGAAACACTTGTCCTATGACAAGCAGGCTCACACAAGATGACTTAGACGATGTAGAGATAAAGGTTTAGCTTGGTAGTCTTAGGTTTACTGCACAAGACAAGTGAAAATCTAAAGAGAACTAGACTGGAGTTTCTTCAGTGTATATTTGGTACCTTATATACTATACTACACATGGCTATGGTAAGGCATCCATGAGGCAATGCATAATACTACAGAATGTAATAAAATATCGTAGAACATTCCATTGGATCATAGATCCAAGATATGATAGCTGATATAGATATGATATCCGTCTGATAAGGTCAGATAGGGTTAGATTAGATAAGATTAAAATGCTCTCATAACATTACCCCCCCATTAGGTTTTGTGTCCATGTGAATACTCAGGCTTCCTCCTGGATCGTGTCAAGTGGTATGATGAACCTTCATGCAAAGCATATAGGTTCCCATTTGGGTCCCTGCATTGATGCTGAGCAAGAGTTTGCTTCTTCTCGGTCGTGTGCAACCATATTGAAATACATAAATGTGACCATTGTAAGGATGGTGACAATGGCAATGGCAATGAAATAGTGGATGGAGAACGTAGTGGTTGTTGGATAAGTTACATTGCCTTTAGTTCCTCAATTTTGTGATCCAATCGTGACGTGACAGTTGCAGTGATTTCCGTGAAGTTCTTGATTGGTTTGAATTGAAAAAGGTCCAAGGTACAGAGGTGTCAGGGGGTGGTGGGATGTGATCGGTGGAATTCATTGATAGCAGCCCGGGCGTTGGTGACATTGGCTGCAGGTTCCCATGTGTTGTGTTCCTCTGTGTAGCCCTTCCACTTAACGAGGTACTGGTACTTGTTCTGATAGATGTAAGAGTCAAGAATTTGTTCTACCTCATACTCCATTTCGCCATCGATCTCCACAGGGGGTGGTCCGGATTTGGTCTGGCCAGGGATAGTGGATTCTTTTTTTAGATGCAGTCTAGAAACATTAATTATGGGGTGGATCTTGATCGACCTAGGTAATTTAACTTTAACCGCATGC
>QOVE01000900.1:0-26048 GCA_003521275.1 Tricholoma sp. MG99
TGGCGAGAAGAGACAGGTAATAGTTTGTTTTTTAGCGCAAGGCCGGCTTCGTAGTCCACGATGGCCTGATCAAACTTCTCTGTAGATGTCGTTAATCTATTGCCAGAATAAACAGGATGAGATACCAACCCGTTTCAAGCGATACATCTCCCAACGCGATATAAGTGTCTGCTAGTTTGAGTTTAACCTCCTCGTCTCCACTTTCGTCCTTCTGTTTATCATATATTGCACGAGCGAGGTCCAGAACCTCCCAAGCAGCATTGAAATCATCTTCGGGTTCCGGATCTTCATCATCTTCGTCGCCGTCGTCTCCACCTGCAGGATCGGTAACAGCTTGGGCAGCTTGAGCAAAGATGTCAACAGCTGGGTCTTCATCTGCGTCGCCGTCCGCATCCTCCGCATCTCCCGAGAACGAAAGAATCGGGCCATTCCCATTGGCGACAGAATCTACTGGCGGGGAAAAGAGAGTCAGTCGCTATGCAGGTAAGTACCACATGGCGACATACCACCGTGCTCATTGCCCTGCCCATCCTCAGGCTGCTCCTTCCCTAACACAGAGTTTTGTGATATGGCATTCTCCAATAGCGCTTTCCCATATGAAAAGTAGAGGTCTGCAGTTTCAGGGCCATCCTCTCCGAACTGTTTCGTTCTGAAGAACACGCGTCAGTGGATTAGTATGACAAAATGGACGCGACTTGCATTAGTTCTAAGGCTGTAGCATAGTGTTCCACAGCCTGTTCGAATTTTTTGAGAGCAAAAGCGCGTTTCGCATGCTCAACGGCAGTCTCGATCGTGATTTGGGACTCGGCGGATGCTTCCGCGGAATTTTGAGTCCTGGCTCGGGGTCGTCATCTCGTAGAACTGGTCAAAGAAGTGCCGTTTCGATACTTACGAAGCCATGTATGAGAGATGTATTGTGCGGCGGGGCAAGTGATGAAAGTGCAGTCCAAGTCGCGATTGCCACACAGTCTGAGTGTGGGAACCAACCTCAAGCCTTTTTCTTTTTAGCAACACAAAGAAGTCAAAAAAAGGTCATGTGTCACATAAAAAGCCAAGAACAAATCCTACCTAACTGTTAGAAATACTACATATACATCGTAGGGTAAATTGTCCCGTATCCTAAGTTTAGAAGTGGATGCATTAATTATCATACGGGAACCGAAGAATGAATAGTGGGCGCAAAAGAATGTGTAAGATTAAATCAGAGTCGTAGACCTATCTGGCTGCTGCTGGTTCTGCGTAGCCGTAAAACCAGAACCAAATGCCCCACTACCAATGTTTGCGGCGAACGAGTGAGTTGTATTAGCGCCATTGAGTGCGAAAGGAGGGAAAGGATTATTTCCATTAACATTTGTAGTTCCCCCGGTAGGTGAACCAACCATCATGGAAGCACGGAAAGGGTTTGAAGTCCCTCCAGTCATCTGAGGCCGAAGACCCTGTCCTAACGTCGAGCCGCTTCCTCCAACACCGCCAGCCGAGCGCATCCCGAATGTATGCGGGTTAGTTCCAGGTGATGAAAGACTTCCGCTCGGCGGTAAAATGGCTCCGTTGCCGTTGAGGGCCGGTGTCCCTGGTGTAGACCCGGGAATAGGCGGTAAGGACTCTAGTAGCGACGCCCCAAAGGAAGACGATGGCTTGAACGGCTTCAAACCGGCAAATCCGGTCAACTGCGGTTTGAGAGAACCCGTATTGGAATTGAACGAGGAGTTTGTAACTCCTGTAGGTTGGCTGGAAAGTGTCGAAAAGCGTGAATCCGAGAATGAAGAGCCTGTAGTTGTGGTCGCTGTGTTCTGCGCGTTCAGTGCTCCTGGTGGCGAAATAGCCGTCGGGCTTGTCTGCTGAGCAACTGCTTCGTTCCCATTTGATTTGCTGAATGCGAAAGACGAAGCGACGCTCGATATATCCGTCGGCCCAGCACTAAGTGCACCAGAGTTGAACCCAAAGCTTCCAAAGGCCTGCTGTTGCTGGGGGGGCTGCTGCTGTTGCTGCTGTTGCTGCTGTTGCTGCTGCTGCTGCTGCTGCTGCTGCTGCTGCTGCTGCTGCTGCTGTTGGTTTTGCTGGTACTGGTTTTGCTGGTACGGGTTATGACCTTTTTGTGCACTCGTGACACTGTTGCCGCCAATTCCCATGCCCAGTTCCAAAAGTGTGGGCTGCCGCGGTACAGGCGGTGGGGGGGACGTAATAGGCCCAAAGGGGTTTCGGGTGCCTGTCTGGTGTGTTTTCACAGGTTGTACTGAAGGGGGTGAGGCTGTGTTCGATGTGGAGACGAAAGAGGTAAGCGGAGTTGATGACGGACGGGTGGGCAAATCTGAAGGAGCCGTGGACCGAGCAAATGGACCTGCAAAAGGTGACGCAATGGATGACGAAGTGGAGAAAGCGATTCCAGTGGAAGAGAAAGGTGCAGACGCATTAAGCCCTGCTGGCTTGCTTTGCTGTGAGAACGAGCTTGGATTTCCTTGTATGCCCATTCCTGCGACACCAAACAACGCCATGCCAGTGGTTTGAGGCACAAGCATACTCTGTCGGAACGGATTGGCTCCAGTTGCCTGTGGCTGAACGAAATTTGACTGTTGAGGTTGGGGTTGATTTTGTGCCACGCCAGTTGCTTGAGGCAAAAAGCTTGAAAATGGTCGATGACCAGACTGCTGCTGTGAAGCAAGAGGACCGAAAGGATTGGGTGGTCGGAAAGCCGTTTGTTGGGGTTGTAGGAAACCTGTTTGTTGGGCAGGAATCTGTGAATTCGCTTGCGCGAAAGGCTGGCCAGTAGCCATCTGATATTGAGCGAAAGGATTGAAGTTGCTCTGACTCTGGAAGTAGGTAGAATTTGGACTGAGAGTATTATTAGTATTTGAGCAGATGATGAACTAGGAAATTTACCTATTCGTCTGGGGATTAAACATTGTCGGCTGCTGTTCTTCGATTGAAGAGAAAAAATCTACATCTGTTCCAGTCCCCGTCTTTGGAACAGTTGGTGCTGGTGCGCTGGTAGAAGCAGCGGGCTGTGGTTTTTCCGTAGAAGGCAGTTTTTCCAAAGTCGTAGCTTGCGTTTACAGGACATGAGCATATCGGTTGGAGATCTAACAAGTAACACGTACAGGTCTCGGGCTTTTTCACCCTAGAGGTTGCGGAAGGTTTCCTGTTGCGATCTGCAGCCTCCTTATTGGTTTTATACTCGATTCTATTTTGTTCAAAGTTTGGATCTTCAAGATACTCCTGAAGAGCACCAGCCAACGACACGGGCGCCTTCGGGAAATTAGTAACTCGTATGGTGAGATAGTGAATCGAGCTTTACATGTTTCAAATTTGGTATCGGAACGCTGATCAGATTTTCAAGTTTCCTGGCTACACCGAGGTATTCAACTACGTGTTCTGTTTGTTTACAGAAGTGTCGATATATTGCAAGAGCTTGTTCCGCGTCTACGCGTGACATCTCGAAATAATGCTCTTGATTATCGAGTAAATAGACGATAGATAAGAGCGATAACAAAGACTCACCAAGAACATTGATCACCCCTTCGTTCCCTGCTTGGAAAAGTATAAGCAAGTCCTTCACAAGCATTTGTAGAGCCATCGTCGTCAGCTCATCTTCTAAATCGTCTAAATAGAACTGGGAATAGATATAATCGGCTGTAATTAAGCTGATAGAATAGAGAGCGTACACGACATTCAACAAGGGCGTCGATCATTCGATGAACAACTTTCGTTTCCCTCAGCAGTCCCTTTTCGACCGTCATAACGCGCAACTTGCGCCCCATTATCGTTTTACTTCTTGTTGGGCCATTTGAGGCGAAAGAAACCGCATTATTCTTCTTTTTCCCGCGAGAGCGACGAGTGTCCTCCTCGATCGACTGGGAATTACGCATATCACGATTAGTTTCAGACTGCACACGAACGGCATCATGTTTCAAATCTTGGTAGGCGTGAATGCGTGCATCAAGGTAGAGGGCATAATGTTGAATGTTTTCGGGCACGGCATATCCTGGACATGTTCCATTACTTAGGTAAAGAAATTCAAGGCAGCTGATCAAATAACATACCATCCCAGTTTCCTGCTGTAA
The DNA here is from genome assembly GCA_003521275.1 of Tricholoma sp. MG99. Lineage (NCBI taxonomy): Eukaryota > Fungi > Basidiomycota > Agaricomycetes > Agaricales > Tricholomataceae > Tricholoma > Tricholoma sp. MG99. The sequence continues at coordinate 4,059 of QOVE01000900.1, forward strand.
TATTACGTAGCCGTAAGACGTCTGTCGATGAAAGATAGGAAAGAACGTTGTCGGTTGCCCCGTTGCGGATCATGGTATGAAGCACAATTAAGGCTTTGAAGACAACCTATGAGAGACATAGCGACTTTCTAAGAAGATCCTGTGTGTAGACTGAATAGACATACAATCGTGTTGGGCTCACGAAAGCGAGGTGAAAGGGCTTTGCAAACATCATGAACTGCTCCATCTTCGGACCAAGTTGCTGCAATGATCGGCTCGAGGTACTAGTGAGGCAAAGGGATAAGTCCAGGGAAGAAGTGACCATGTCAAAGGAGATTGTACCTTGGCCTTTGGTGGTGCAGCCTTTGGCTTGCAGGCCAGTTTGACTACTTTGTCGAAACTGGACATGAGTGAGTACAGTAGCAGTTCGGCTTTGTGATGTTGTCACAGGGCCGAGTTGGAGTACAGCCGTCAGTTATTCAAACTCAGATGCTTTAAGACGCCGAATCCGAGTCGGACTCACGACGATCTCAAGAGGGATGCTAGCATCGATGCTGGCCGGAGCCCAGGGCGTTCTGATATATATACGTCAGTTGTCTCAAGATTCTCATCAGATGTGCTGACTGCGACTGTATATTCAATACCGTAGATTCCATGCCAACGACTATAACTTCAAACCTTTTGTAAGCTCGCGAAGTATTACCACCGTTTGTTTGCACTGCGTCGATGGGGCACACGTCCCTTATGGCGTTGGATCCACGACGCAACATATACCTTCCTTCGCACTTGGGGACATGCTGTCCTATTCCAGCCGACTCAGGCCGAGGTGAGGTCGAGAAGATGAAGAGGAAAAGAAACAGGAAGGTACTTAGGCTTGTCCCAGAGCACCGGTCCAGTACTAAATCTAAGCGGTTTGCTGGGTGGCTCAATGAGCGAAGCAATAAGATGACTTTCCGCTGATAAATTATTATCCTTCTCTCGAATGCGAGGCATGTTTTCCGCCAGCCCGAGAGTCGGCCTTTGTCCTTCCTCAACGCTCGTCGTTTGCATCTGCTAACAACGAATGCTTATGGGCGTCCTTTCGGAACAATAGAATATGAAGACCGTGGTTCCACCCGACTTTGCCTGCCGACGTTGTATTCCGCGCTCTTGTACGTTCATGGCTATGCTATGGCCAATTATCCCAATCCCGACAAAACGAACTATTACTACAAATGACTCGATTATCTAACGCTGTATATCCTCATGTGGTGCCGCGATAGTATAAAAGCAAGTCGTTATCGAGAGTGGCTTAATTCAACACCTCTGCTATCATGCTTTCAGCTCTCAGCTCTGACTCTCAAATCAACGCTCAAGTTGAACGTATTTCTTTGCAGCTGACCCATCCTCACTCTGGCGACAGTGTTGATTTAAGTGATGAAGGACCACCCTCCCTGTTGTTATCTCACCCTAGTAGCTCCGTTGACGTCGAGTCCTCGTTAGAATTCGATGGACCCCTACGTCTGCTGATTACTTGGTGTCGTCTGGCGATCAACTCGATTAGCTGGCGTCTGCCACTGAGCAGCAACGACAGCAGCAAAGTGGCGTCTTTCCCCCAGCACAGCACAATGTTCCTAGACTCCAGTCAAGCAACGACTCCGGTTGTCCTTAGACGCGGTGTGTCTCCTCAAAGAAGGTCGCTTGATAGACTCCTGTACCATCTTGCCTATCCAGTTGTGATGGTATGTAGCATTGTCATTTCCGAGAAACTATATGCATAAGGCATAGATGATTACAATCCTCGTAATTCTGCCGCTCGCTGGAACAATTTTAATGAGCCCAATGCAGCCTGAGTTGACAGAATGGGCCGTCTGTGGCTCACGTCTTGGTGTTTTGGCTTGCAGCTGGGTTCTCTTACTGTTGCAATTCTGTGTCTTGAGATACTGGGGTTTCCTCTTAGAACGTCAGATGTACGTACTATATCTGCTTTTCACGTTTACGAACTTCTCTGCTACCCACATTTTACCATTTTGCAGTCGCCACGACTATCCTGCATGGCTGTATGAGACATGGACTGCACCAGGCCCGTTGGACGACTTGTTTCCTTGGTCTCAAAGAAAGCGAACATTGGGTGCGACTTTAGCACAGGCTCTTGCTAGCAACACTCGAATGGTACTACCGCCGTCATCTCAAGCAAAACGATATGATAAGTCCGTCCATTGCAGTGTGTTCGAGGAATAATCTCTGGGCTAATTGATGGTCACTTTCTCCCAGTCTTATGTCTTTCTCCTTGGTTATTGGCTTTTTCTGGTCTCTTGCCGTGATGATCATCCTGTATCAATCATCTGAATGTCTGGATTCTGCTCCTCACCTCTGGAGTCTCATCTGCGTCATCCTCTGTATCCACGCTTCCCTGCTACCTCTGGTTGCCTTGTCATGGCTCATGTCCGTCAAACATCTGTTGCTTTGTTGAATAGTCTAACAACTCTCGTCTTGCAGCTGTTATCTTGGCTCTAGATTTTTATAGGCAGTTTTTTCTTGATGGCTTCTATAGATTTCTCACTTCAAGGCTATAGTGGTTCAAACTTTATTTGCTGCTCACTATGAGCAAAAGAAGGTTTTGTTCTCACTTAGAAGTGTTATGACAACCTGAACTTTGTTGCTTTAATATCTTTACAGTCGTCTGCTTGCTCTGAGCAGCAGTTTAATGGATCTCAGAGCTCTTTATGACACACCAGGCCAGTTTTTCTCGTGCTACGAGTCACGTGTATTTCACAAGACAAGTAACTGCGACTAAGGCCCTTGGCGTCTTGGGGCACGTTCCATATAATTTTCGGACCAGCCGCCAGTAAGAAATATCAACCTCTGATGACTCGGACTCAGATTTCCGTATTGATTGTATTGTGCTCAACATAATGGCCATCGATTGAAGATTTGGAGGTATTGGTATTATTTCTCAAGGCTGCTCATCTGTTGGATAAGAGACGCGTCCTGATGGCGCGATTCGACGCGTACGCGACTCACGTGATCATAATGATAAGGCCTTGGACCACTATGTAGTTTCACTACTACTTACTCCGTCCATCTGGCCCATTGCTAACGCACCGATCCCTTACGGGGTACGCGATCACCGATTGTCGCCGCTCGACGCCCTGACAGCTCATGTAAACTCGGTGCCAACTCGGTGCTTACCCTCCCTTCGTCAGCACACGTTAAGCTCGACTGTCGACTCGTGCTATGTACTTCGTCCTCGTGTAAAGCTCGTAGTGACTAACAAGTTATCATCGTGTCAACGCGTCTCCCTTGGCCACGGTGATCCGAGAGGCCCTGGCGCTCACCAGCGCTCACTGATTAGTATCTACCAGTTGAAACTGGAAATTAAAGGAACCATCAAATTATGGGTGTGTCCTGGGTGTGTCCCACACGATGTCTTGTTACCGTCATTTTGCTTTCCATGAGCTTGGTGAGCTCCCAAGCTTGTTCCTCCCCCCACTGTCAAGATGCTGAACTTGTTCTAGCGAATTCTCCCGTTCAAAGCACTCAGATTCAAAGTACCCACAGCACGATGTATACCTTGGCGAATTCCCCGATCCATGACGCCCAAAGCACGATATATAGCTGTATCGTTGACAATCACTGTGGCCACAATAGTTGCGGCGGCAGCACTCTTCAGCTACCTTCCGGTTCATGCCGTGAATTATGATCTTCCACAGCAAGGGTCATTATCTAGGTTGACGGTCAGAGCATTTCTGAACTTTCTATTGTGCATCCACAACTTGGTAGTTTTAGATAGGTATGGTAACTCAATATGTTGATGTCAATGTGGACACGAAGAGCGTCATGGTCGAGTGGTATCCTCAATCTCTGCAGGATTCAGCGTCTGTGCTAGTAGATATCTATTTTGATCCGTAAGCTCTACTATTTATAAATGCCTGTGTCGCAGCATCAGCTCAGTGTTAGAAGTACAGTAATATCCTAACCAAGGGTGGTCCTGTACCTGCCCTCCTCTCATCCGAGCCGCCTACTACACCCATTTTTCAATTCAACACGTCACAGCCGTTTCACGGTACTTTCCGAAGCAGTACCAATGTTTTCAGAACTGTGACGATTTTGGTCCCCAGCCCGAGCATCCATGATATGAGTGGTAAGAGTATGCAAGACTATCCATGGGACGTGTAAGTTGCATGTCGATAATCATCCTGTCGTCCTGTTTTACCCGCTGACAGGTTTACCACGCAACTTCATTTGTTTGCTATAAACAATGCTACTGGCGAGTCTGTGGGTATTCAAATTACACAGATCTTTGGAACGCCTGTGTAAGCATCATTTAGAAAGTTGCGTGTATATGATCTGTTACTCAAGCCGTGTTCCCAGGAATTTCAATGTTAAAGTGCGACAGGGTAATTCGGGGAACACAGTCGATGGATTATGGTATCAGCTTGATGTTACAAGGTCAGCTGGGGTGAAGATGCTTGTCATCATCGTACTCTTGACATTTTGTATGTTATGTCCTCCATTCCATGATCTCAGGTTGTTGATGAAAGATTTGCTTGAAACACTAGGGCTCGTTGGAATATCTCTGTTATGGATCGCTGTTGCATACGTGATGTACCCAGAGGCGGCGGTGGAAGGAATGTATGCTCTGCCAGTAGCTACATTGTTTGCTTTTACATCTTTGCGAGCAAATTTGCCGGGCGCCCCTGCGGGTTTTGGTGCGTTATTTCTATGACGAGCTTGTTTATTATCAGCTATAATCAGTGCCTTGATAGGCGCCCGGATCGGTATGTTCGAGTCTTTTACATGAAGTGATGCCCACCGCTCAAGTCTGGGCTAGATTTCATCAGCATTCTTCCAAACCTGGCGTTGTTGGCCATTTCTGTGCGTCATTATGTTCGACTCTGCACGCCGCTAACGTCGACCCATACAGAGCGCGGTTATGCTCATAGCATCCCTCACCCGCCGTAATAGAGGATATGTTGTGTTACCTCATGTTGCATGTATTACCGACAGTCTTCTCTTAGGTCCAGGCCAGGGTTGGTCACGGTAAATAGGATACCAACTCAAGAGACATATCCTGCTACAGTTGCAGGACGATTTTTCGAAACAGACGCAAGCTCTGATGCAGGTATGGTTTGTACCTTAATTTCGTGGTGCTTTCACATATCTCTTTCGCCTCAAGCTCCCCCAAGATCCGTCAGAGACGCGACCCCTTCCGCGGGTGATTACCATCAGGTGCCGACTTCAGATGGCCCATCATGATACACATGCCATTAAATCTCTTTACGGATTAGTTCGACTGACAAGTTCTCCGCATTGGGAGTGAAGATTTTTTTTCCGGTTTCCTTTTTTTTGCATAGTGGGGGTTTCCTATGCCTAATGACCTGTGGAAAGACAGTCAGCACTATAATTGGTGTAATGTGATTGCTTATCGAGCTTTCTGTATTATCCTCATTTAACTATTGGTCCACGCTGAACACAACGCAAATTAGAAGCGTGCTCTAGGAAGACAGCATTGCTGCGTCTTGTGTCTACTACTCTCGTTTCAAGTTTCATACCATCTTGTCGTAAACGCCAGATGGCAGTCCACAGCCTAGAGTCAGTACGACTAGGTCATACCAAATGGATTCAAATTGGCTTGCCATTGATGAAGTACATTAGGTCGAAGTGCCTTTCGACACCCTAAGGACAATCACATACAGGTAAGCCCGTCTGCCCTTCAAAGCTATATGTGCTTGTTGGTAAAAAATTCAAACCATTTCGGGTTCACTGTGCACAAGTCCGACTCTATCCAATCCGGTTTATAGTAAACTAGTGTGTTTGACGGAAGCTAATTGCCAAAACAATGTTCGCCCCTTAGACAAAAGGTATCAATCCAGGGAACATCCCTGCTATCAGCACCACAAGTGCCATCTTATAATTAGCTTGGATTATGGAACGTCCTGTCCCGTTCGCATGCGGACTTAACACGCCTTCACGTGGATTAGATGTAGATGTTTTCGCTGGTGAGGTCGCGCTCGATAGAGCAGGCGTCGGAGAATTGACTGTTAGGATATATAAGGGCATTGGTCATAGCTTTTAGTGCAAGTCATACCGCCTGTCACAGAGTTCGCTGTAGCACTGGAAGAGAGAACTGATAGAAATTAACGAGGTGAGTAAAGAGCTTGGGAAAGGATAGCGAGACAGTGGGGTGAGAGCGCCACATTTACTGGGGAGTGCTGATAAAATGGAGGATACATACACGGATCGCAGATGCTATGATAGTCGGCCGATGCAGCCGCTTGATCGCTCGCGCTGCAAGAAGCGAGGCATGTTCGAGAGCGTAGCTTAGGAACGCCTGCGATGTACATATACATCGTGTATTAGTCCTGCAGTGATACGTACACCCAAAAAACCAGGACGTCAGCAGCAATGGGAGCCAGAAAAAGTGAAGCGTACGCGATACACCCTGAGAAGACGGCGGCACTCAGAGCGCAATTACTTGCACACACCGGAAGAGCACGCGGGACATTAGCCAAAACCTGTGATCCAAAGTTAGAAACGCCGATGCCAAAAGCCCAATGAACAGATAGGAAACCATGCTCTGCACCTGTGTAGGCGAGCAGTTCCATAATCAAAACAGAGGTCATTCTTTATATATAAGAATTCCATAAGATCTCGATTGTGGCATTTAATTACTAGGCACGATAGACAGTCTGCAGTTGGCATCATGAATTTTAGCCTCCGTACGGTCACAGTGCCTGGAAACATAGAAGTATAGCGTGCAGCCACACCGGGCTACGGTTCAAGTTGGTCGGCAAAGTGAGACTCGGAGTGCCAGCGACTCGCCGGAAAACAGCTCGAATGAATAGCTCTCGAAATTATTGCAACATCTCTCAGCGTAGATGCTACTAGTACCAAGACCAGTCAGTGCCAGATTGCCACGATCCAGGCCCAGGAAGCTTCTGCCGAGGTTTGGAACCTGGATGTCAAAATGCCGCTGTCAACGTTGAAGCTTCGAGGAATGACGATCATATGGATGCCATTTTAATTTGATGGACCGAAGTCACCGAACTTGAACAATACTTCAAGTCTAGCTTCAAGTTACCAAGGAACGAGCAGCTGCGTTTATCTACTTCGTTTTCGAGTATGTGTGTTTGATAGAAATGATAGGCTTAGAGCAAATCGTGGAATGAATCAAACCAGGAGTTCTACGGGCGTCGCGCACAGGAGCCCGGACCTGACCTGACCAAACCATGATGCACGATGGAGTCAAATATTGGTGCCTTAAGTACTTCAAGTTGAAGTTACAGTCGCGGACAGACAAACACAACAAATCTGATATCTCGTGATCGACTAAAAAATTTGACCATTCTGATTGCAGATTCGAACTCAGGATGGCGCGAAACGTCTAAAAACACACATCCGAAGTTTTTCCCACGAGTATTTGTGTTGGCCAGTATTTTTTGGGCAAAATGTTTGAAAAATTGTGGCTGTGCCAAGTAAAATATTAGTCTTTCGAGGCTCGACAGCAAACTTTTGGCAGAGATAATATGGTCAGTGATTGGGCATTGTCCCTAGAACTCGCTTGGAGTCTAAAATTTGTTCATTTACTCAGGTTGACTGTAGACCGGAATTTACCGGAGCTTATTTTTCAACTCTTGGTGACTCAAAATTTCCGAGCCTGTACATGATGTAAATTAGTAATTAGAAAATCAAGCTTTGCCGCATCATGTATATATTTCATGCATAAACAATGAGCTAGTAGGTAGCAATTACAATATCTCCATGGTCTGAAATTATTTAATATGCATGTATGACAAAAAACATCTTTGTCTGGTATTATTTGGTACTACTTATGTTGCCACTGATACTCAGGAGACATACGTAGTTGTTATCGATGTTAGTTGATGAATATTGATGACAGTGTTAGGATGTTTCCCACCAAACTCACCTGACTTTGATGGTTTTCACATGATCTTAGAGATTTTTTCCCGCTCAAACCACCCGTGGAAAAGTTTTAATTCTTTCAGAATCATAACCAGGGTAGCAAAAGCTATCGATTGCACTATTTTTTAGAATTTTCCCGATTTCTTTCAGTGTTGGCCAGTATTTTTAGGGTACATTTTTCCAGATCATCGATTGGGCAAAATCGGCTCGTGAATATTGACTCATTGGGGATGTTCCCACGATAACACGGGTAATTTAGGGTTGGGTGGATGCTTCATCTGGCATCAATTATTCCCACTACTTTAGTAGTGGGTTTTAGGGGTGGATGGACCACGAGATTCAAATGCCCGATTGTCAACGCTGATGTGTCCACTTTTCATTGGCGCCCAATCACCTGATTTGGATTGATAAGTGGTTTTGGTAAGCAATCCACGGATTTTGTCTCTGATCATTGACATGTCGCATCACCTCCGATCACATTTCTCGACCTCAAAGAATTTCTCGACGCTTTGCTTGCTTGTTAAAAATCAGACCCATAAATTGATTTGTAGAGCGGTGATGACACAACATCAGCAACTTCAATCATAGAATGGTAAGTGTCATCCATTGCAGTGAAGAACGAATACAATAGCAGCAACTGAAACATTGAATACATCATCAATCATCCTTCTTACGCCACCATATTCTCGGCTCACAGAGCTTGCGCCAAAGCGAATCAAATTTCAAGAGACACTTCAGCATGGCGAAAATGAGAATCACGAAAGATTTTGAGGTCTTTATCATTTTTTAGTGTAGCTGACTATAATACTTTGAAAGTTTGCTTTTATCTCATGCTATTCCATATCACTACTAAAGTAGTGGGCTCTGCCGCCGCTCGCCGGCGCGCTACGCGGTTATTTTTGTTGTCTTTGTTTGTCCGCGACTGTATAAGGATTACGTCACATGACCATGGCCAAAGAGCCCAGTGACATTTCAATTCAATCAAAACTCATTTCAGGATAAAATCCACCTCCGAGTTCGAAATCTTTTTCTGAAAAGGGTCTCGGTCACCGATCATCGATTTTTGCCAGAGTAATAGCATTTCGATCAGTTTCTGCCATTTTGAGAATGTTTGGCAAACCCCAAGAACACAATATGCAGGTGCGTTAAAATATCGCAATCGGGAGTGTGTGGAAAGGCGCAGCAGTCGGATCTCAATATTAATCTCATTGGCAGACCATTATTCGCGACCTAAAATGTGATGACTCAGTCCCGACTTGACCAAGAGAACATCAGACTTTTTATTAGCAACTTGAAATTGTTTACCTAGTGGGTAAAAATAAGCCCTCTGACACCACCAAAATGTGTTAGGACTCAATAATACTAGTACTATTACTAGCTGACTGCTCCATACCTACAACCCACATATGCGTATCCTTGGTGTATCCTTCAATACAGATAAGTCACAATACACGTGATGTTGTCCAGAGTGTATTATGTAACATGTTACTGTCACCCTTCACCGACGCGTACGGGAATGGGAATGCTCAATAACTTATACGTGCTATAAGTAAGCGCTGAGCGCTGAGCTGCTCTGACCCCTGAGGTCATGCTATACAGGCTCAGGCTTTACTTAGTACCTTCATTGAATTTCCTATGTGATCAGGTACAGTGATCGACACACAAGTTGACGACTCCTATTGATGTTGGACCAAATTGTAAGAGTGACACGGGCGCCTGAAGGTCATCAACGTGGGAATTGCAGCTGAGAGACATAGATACCCGCGGTTTGCCCGTGGCCGTCATTATGCATTATGCTTGCAAACGATGCGTCGATTGCAACTGGCAGCCTATAGGCCCAGCTGACTTCCTGCAGTAAAAGACTAGCGACCGATACGCGCACAAACGTGTGGTTTGTTCCGACAACGTCCGTGCACCTTTCTGGAGAGAAATTCCCCGATACCCCAGGTTGAAATGGAAGAACATTTGGTCCGAGCGGCCCGACGAGGCCACAGCGTGACTGGATTGTGACGGCTGAAAATATAGTATTATTGAAATTCAATTGGAAACACGGGGTGAGTTGGAAATGGTCCAGTTGGCATTAGGGGGTTGTGCAGAGCTTCAAATACTTTCCAATCCTGGTACATCCAATGTGACCTTTCCCTCCTCCCTCTACTATCACAATGCCTGCTCTCAAACAAGGGGAATTCGTTGGCTCGTTGGATTGCGGTACAACGTTCGTAGTATACCCAGAGTACTGTGTAATGGCGTTAGCTCACCGTAACCCGCATTAGCTCTGTCCGCTTCATTGTGTTTGATAAGTACGCCGATATCATTGCTCAACATCAACTCGAGTTTCCTCAATACTATCCGAATCCTGGGTACGTTTCACCAAGCCCAGAATCTTGCTTTCATCTGATGTCTTTATTTCCGCAGATGGCACGACCACGACGCGAGTGAGATTCAGCAACATGCAGACCGTTGTATCGATGAAGGTATCAAGACTCTGGAGGCGTCTGGTTGGGCAAGGAGCAGCGTGAAAGTCATCGGTATGTTTCAATCTTTTGAAACGGCCTGCTTGCGTGAGCCAACTAAGCCCCAACAGGAATCACGAACCAACGAGAGACTACTGTCGCGTGGAGTAAGAAGACTGGCCAGCCCTTGTGCAAAGCTATTGTCTGGACAGACTCGCGTACCAAGAACACCGTGGCTCACTATGAGCGTAAGCTCCAGGACACCGGCATTCAAGTAAAACCTGGTCAATGGAAGAAGGGCAAGGAGGGCGTGCAGGCACTCAAAGACATGTATGTCAGCCAAATCTTGAATCCTCTTGGGTTGTACTGATTTGGATCTGACCTTCAGCACAGGACTTCCTCTTTCAACATATTTCTCAGCTGTAAAGCTCAGATGGATGATCGACAACTACCCGGAGGTAGCAAAGGCCCATCAGTCGGACGAACTTTTATTCGGAACAGTTGAATCGTGGGTCGCATATGTTTGTCTCCTTCGTATATTCGTAAGGTCGCGAATGCATCTAAGCCCTAAAACCTAGAATCTGCTTGGAGGCGTTCAGCAGGGCAAGCATATTAGCGAAGTCACGAACGCATCTCGCACACTCCTGCTCAACACAACAACACTCCAATGGGAGCCCTGTCTCCTCGAGTTCTTTGGTCTAAGACCATCGATTCTTCCCAAACTCGTCTCCACTTCTGAAGTCTACGGTAACATCGCTTATGGTGCACTCGCTGGAGTACCTATTGGAGGTCTTGTTGGAGATCAGCAAGGGGCCTTGATTGGTAACAAGTGCCTGCGTCAAGGAGAAGCAAAATGCACGTACGGCACCGGTGCTTTTCTGCTCTTCTGTACGGGGAACGAGATCGTCGAGAGCAACCACGGGTTACTGAGCACTGCAAGCCTTAATTCACACTTTCCATTTATAATGTTCACTCATTTATTATGTAGATCGCCTATCAAGCTGGCTCTCAGGCTAAACCTGTCTATGCATTGGAAGGCAGTAGTACGTCATAAATGATCTTGCCTTCATCTAGATACTGACGTTTTCCAGTTGCCGTTGCCGGAAGTGCTGTAAAGTGGCTGCGAGATTCGATGTCCATAATCACAACCGCAGACGACGTCAACACCCTTGCTGGCAAGGTTAAAGACACGGGAGGGGTTTACTTCGTAACAGCTTTCTCGGGTCTTCTTGCGCCGTACTGGGATCCTGGAGCGGCAGGGCTCCTCATCGGTATGGTATTGCTTGATGTGGATTCATGCGTTCTGACGTGTTCTTCGAAGGTATATCACAATACACCAACCCTTGCCACCTCGCCCGTGCTACGCTTGAAGCCAATGCCTTCCAGACTCGTGCAATTATCGAGAGCATGAAGCTTGATTCTGGAACAGACCTCAAGCACTTGAAAGTGGATGGTGGTATGACTAATGGAGATCTTGCTATGACTGTGTTAGCGGATGTTAGTGGATTTTCAGTCGTGCGTCCGGAAATGAGAGAGTAAGATATGCATTTGCGGAGTTGTTGACGTGGCTCTCAAAATGAATTCTAGATCTACAGCACTAGGCTCTGCGCTTTGTGCTGGCTCAGCCATCAAGCTTTTTGGCTGGGATATCACCAAGCCTGAGACGCTAAGTGAAGTCAACACGAAGGGAAGCCGTGAATTTGTGCCTAGTCTTCACCATGCGGAAAGGGAGAAGAAGTGGAAGGGATGGCAACGCGCTGTGGAGAGATCCAAGGGTTGGGAGGAAGGTGTGGATGAGTAGAAAGCTAGCGCTTAGCCTTTACATAAATGAAATGCGTTGAACTATCTGTATATATATAGGAAGGGTCCAAGGAAGAATTCGCGGGATTTTGTTGCATGCATGACTCGACTTGTACATTATAACGTCTATCAGCTTACTTGAAAAAAGTGCTGCGAGAGGCGTAGAATAACATATCGAGTAGTAGTAGTAGTAGTATATTACTGGCATGGTCCAATAGCTGAACGCCAGGGGTCCGAGAATCGCCGGATGATATTACGTACATGCAAGCTATGTAACTACTATACATCTTCGTCCCGGGCCCATGATCACAACTTCCAGCGGGCGAAACGGCCTTCGACGTCGATCACTGGAAAGCCATGACCATGGGCAAGGGGTGTAGAACCTCGCAGAGATTTTCTCTTTTTACTTTTGTAGCGGATGTATCATTCAAATACAGCATTCTCAGACACAAAGACTGGTATCGCCTCAAAGATTTATGGCTTGGAGGACCATCTTTAGCTGGTTCAAGTCTGTTTAGAAGAAGATACATCAGTAAGTTGACAAAAAAGTTTCCAGAGGTTTCTCAACCTCAAAAACCTCAAAAAACCTCTGAAAACCTCATTAACTTGGTTACCTGGAAACTTAAGTCACTTTTTTGGGAAACCTCACACTATGAGACCCACACAGTATGAAAAATATCCCACATTTCATACCCTTATGTGGTGAGTAGAATAACATATTTATGGGATAGTTTTCATGTATTGATAAACTCAAATATGGAATAAAATTTATCAGGAACTAGCATGAGAATCTACCAACAAAGGAGTGAAAAAAGAGGGTTTTTTTCTACTTGTAAGGGATGAGTTGATGGGATGGATTCCTCCCGAATTGTCCCAATCCATGCCACACCAAATTCATCCCATGGGATGGTTTTCATCTTGATATGGACAAAAATAACACCCATCTATCTAGGCTGAATTTCATTAACTTTCCAGGGGTTTAAGAAGAATGAAAGAACCTGACAATAATATGTTTTCATCCCATTGATAGAATAATTTCATCATGTATCAGACTAAATTTCAGGCCACTAAGATACAAAATCTACTGGAAAGAAGTGAACCTGATGCCTCATTATTGGCCTGTTATCCCATCGCATCCCCATCACTGTTGTCCCTGTCCCTGTCCCCCTCATCATGTTGTCTCCACCTCCTACACACCAGCCTTACTCCCTATGAGCAGTTGCTCGTAGTGGAGGGGTCTGGTGCTGTGGCCTGGTCATCTCGGTGGTGGTGCTGGGTGCTGGGTTGTGCTTGTTGTCACCCTCGTCACTGTCGTCAGAGGATGCGATCCACCCCACGAGCAGTTGCTCATGGACATGTGGCGGGTGCTGGTTTGTCATGCCCTGGGGAAGGTGGTGGGGGGTCATCAGCATGAGGTGGCAGGTAAAAGAGGGGTGGGGTGCATACCTGCCCTATACAGGCCTCCGAGCATCGTCCCCTCCCATCGCCGTCTGTTCCCCGCTCCACCCCTCTCGTTTCCTCCTTTGTTCATCACTCGGGGTGTGGGGTGCCCATTTTTTGGGTGATTCTTCGAGTTTTTTCCCTAAAAAATCAATTAATCCAATGGTTAGTATGATTGAATAAGGAGAGAAAAGAAAAAACTTACATGCCCCAAATGACAATACACATCATGTATCGTTGGTTGGGGTCAAGGTGCCCGTTTTCAGCGTAGCTGGTCAAGTTCTTCCCTAGAAAATGAAGTAGTATTGTTTATTAGTACAACTGAATAAGAAATAAGAAAACAACTTACAGGGAAACGACGATACATGTTGTGTATCGTTGTTTCAATCATCATGGGCTCGTTTGCAGGTGTTGTTGTTGTGCCCCCTTGTTGTTGTGTTGTCCCCTCATCATTCCATTGCCATAGATGCCCACAATCCACCCTACGAGCAGGTGCTTGTAGGCGTGGGGTGTCATCCCCCTTTATCATGCCCTGCATCTCATCATTGTCCTGCTGGTGCTGGTGCTGGCAGTGTTGTCCCCTCCCCGCCCAGTCGTCGTAGACAGGCTGCACCTGTGATCCCACCCTACGAGCAGTTGCTCGTAGGCATAGGGGCAGGTGCTGTGTTGTCTGCAGCAGCGTGGTGTGGGGCGTGGATGGCGTTGGCAATGAGCACCCGTGATCCACCCCACAAGCAATTGCTCGTGGGCATCATGATGGAGCAGATGTTTGTCGGATGTTGTTGTCGAGCTCTGGGGAAGGAGGTGGTGGCATCGTCAGTGTGACGTGGCACATAAACAAGGAGGTGGTGTACTTACCTGGTGGGTTTTGCTATATGGGCCTCCCACTGCTGTCCCCTCTTCTGTCACTGTCGTCACCCATCTCTGCCCCTCCCATTTGTCTTTTGTTGGTCCTGTCGTGTGTCGTAGGCCTCATTTTTTTCCTAAACATAAAGTAATAGTTTAGTTAGTATAATGAACACAAATGATGAAAGAAGAAAAACTTACTATGGCCCAAACGATGATTCACGTCGTCTGAGCCCCGTTGTGCATGAGGTGGCTTGTTTGTGGCCACAGGTGGTGTTGCTGATGTTGTGTTTGTTGTCATGGGAGTCGGTGTTGACGGGATTTGGCATAGGAAGAGAGATGAGAAGGGGAAGCATCATCGTTGTTGATGGTGGTGGTGTGGGGAGGTGGTCATGGTGAGGTGAGATGGTGGCATAGTCGAGGTGATTATGGTTGATGTTGATGTGACATGATGTTCAACATTCATCATGTGATGTGTTGAGGGTGGGCTGAAAATGACTTGTGAGTAATATAATTACAACACAAATGAAAAATCCCCTTTTTTGGGATGAAAAATTAATATTTGCAATCCTGATGTGTGAAGATTATCCTCTCATTCTGACTGAAAATAATAATATCTGCCAGAGGAAGGAACAGTCAATTCAATCTTTAATGAAAGAAATTTTCCTACTAAAAGAATCTAATAGTATGAAATTTTGGATGAAAATTCACATGTTAGATGGTTGAAAATCCATACCCTCATCATTTGGATTAAAGTCATCCCCTGCATTTCATCCCCTTGTAAAATGAAAATTCATCCCATTAGGTTAAGAATATTTTGTAAGGTAACACATATGAACTCCATCCCTTGGATGGCTGAAATATATGGGATGAAAATTCATTCCAAATTCATCCACCATTAATTCATCCATTTAAGCCAGAAAATTCAGGTTTCAGCACTTAAATGGCTGTGTTACTGACTTGTGAACTGTGTCAGTCCTACTCATAAACATGGCATTCATGACTGGTACCCTATGCTGTGACACGTTGGGAAACATCCTTTAGAGGTGTAAGAAACACAACACCCCACTCATCCCCTAGATGTCAGAAAGTCACATGTCAGAAAGTCACATACAGAAACCTCCTGTCTTTTAGATGTAATTCATACCTTTTCAGATTGAAAACATCCCCTAGATGTCAGAAAATCAAATGCAGAAACATCCTGTTTTTTGGATGAAATCCAAACTCTTCTTTTAGATTAAAAACATACCCTAGATGTCAGAAAATCACATGCAGAAACATCCTGTCTTTTGGATGAAGTTCATATCTTCCTGTTAAATTAAAAACATTCCCCACATTTCATTCTTTTTTGAAATGAAATTTCATCCCATTGACATATGGAAATTTTGTAGAAAAATACACATGAATTTCATCCCCTAAACAGCTTAAATACATGGGATGAAAATTCATCCCGAATTCATCTACCGTCAATTCATCCCATTAAGTTAGAGTATTCAGGTTTTGGTAGTTAAATAGCTGAAATTACTACCATGCTAGGCTCACAGTGTCAATAAGGGACTGTCTATGGAATCCTCTGGAACCTTCAAAAACCCTGGCAGCATAAAATATTCTTGTAGTTACATAATACAACAGGGTAGAAATACGATGAGGACATGATACAATTGTGATACAATCAAGTCAATCATTGGGAAGATATCCAAGTTTTGAGGTTCCAGGTTTCTGGAAACCTGGAAACCGGTGAAAACCACTGAAAACCTAGATACTAAAATGTCATCTTCCTAATGTACAATTTAAGGGAAGCCTCAAGTTCACTTTGGATATAACTTTCCATCTTGACTTTAAAAGATTTTGACTCATCAACCTGCAGAGTTGTGATGCATGACTGAGTCCACAAATGCCTTTTTGGCATAGTGCTTTATGGGCAGGCTTGTAAGGTAGCGTAGATATCCAAGAGTGAGTATGATTCTCTGAAACTGCAGTGGTACCAAAGATGTTACAACTTTTCATTTCATTGTTGTAACCTTTAACATGTGACAACCTGCCACGTGCCCACATGCCAATTTGCCACTTGTGCTCATCTCGCTCATACACTCTGTTCCCTCGCTTGACATGTGTTTCATGTCAACACGCACTTCTGATTCCTCTGGCCTCATGTACACACGCATACATTCGTCCTCCAGCATCTCTACAGCTTCGTATACGAACACATATACTCATCCTCATACGATCGTCAACTCTTAGCAATTCACATTGACTCTTTGTTGAGTCATGTAGACTTGTCTTGATCCCTCTTGACTTGTCTCTGTTCCTAGGACAGCGCCCATACGATTCCACATTCGATCCTGACTGTGCTATTAATAGCTTACCTCTCATGAGGTACCACATCGATTCCAGATATGCTGTTACATGTCATATCGTTTCATCTTTGACTCTATTGATTGACAGCTTGATGCATCATGACTCGTAACCGACTTGTCCTGACTCTTTCTGATTCTTATCTGACTTATTCTGATTCCTATCGATTCGTCTCAATTCATCTTGACTCATCTCTATTCTTAGATGCTGTTTCATATTTGACTCTTATTCGATATGATACCGAATACGGACTCTTAGACAAGTATATAAACTGTTGATACCTCTCATGTATCTACAGTTTAACCTTAGTTTATCTAACCCTTGGTTATATCTCCAGTTCACAACTAAGTAACAACCAAGAGACCCTTGGTTGTGAATCATAACTCGTACTCAATCCTTGGTAGTGACTCCAAGGATCCTCGTTCTCGTTGACCTCGGTGGTGCGCACCGAGTCTCTCTCTCTCGATCAGTCCCAACCCCGACGGTGCCCGTCAGGCTCCTTTGACCCTGTGACCTGGAGGTATGACCTTGGTTCTAACAAAATAGGTCTTTGTAAAGTTTAAACAGTAGTGTTATCATTGACCTTCTATGTAAACCCAGGATCCACTGAAGATATGATATCTGTACATCAGAGAGTTTCTCCAGAAGAGGAGGGTCAACATCAACTTGATATGACCTCATATCCATGGATAAGGTGGGGGTCAATCTGTGCCATATAGAGCTTCTTTGCCTCCCCTGGGGGAAGAGTGCCTATAATAGACTCTATACCTAGCACTGTATTACCAACTGATTGTGCTTTGCTTGCTTTATTTTTGTAGTGTTTAACAAAGATGTTACATTGAGACTGTAAAATTATACCAACATATGTTTGCTCTGTCTTTGATTTGACAGGTTTGTTGCCAGACAGAAAGAGAGGCAGTGTGTGGGGAATTAGTCCAAATATCATCATCAGGGATTTTACTGCACTAGGTAACATGAAATTTAGGCTACACCACTGCCACAGTGCATTCATCTTTTTCTGAACTCCCTAGGACTTGTTGATAGAAGTATAACATCATCAGACTGCTCCAGGTTTGCTATTGTAGCACCGGCCAGTTTGATATCATCTGAGTCAGGATCCAGGTGAAAATCAGGCAGGGATATCCCCCATCTCGACAAGGGGCGATGTCACACCTGAAATGTGGTTCAGGTAAAAGTGACATGAAATGGCATAGGATAATCCTATCAGCTCAAAGGATACAGGTCAGGGAGCACAGGGCAGGTGGGGGAGATCAGGACAAGTAATTTCATCATCATGGATCAGCACAGTCAAACTCAAAACCACTATTACCATGCTTCAGCAGGGGGCAACATCCAGATCAATGCAACAGAATGTGCAGTGTTATATTCTGTTTATGCTTCATTTCCATTGTTCCCCAGTCTTGGAACAGGAGCACAAGCTTTATTTTCATTGTTCTCCGTTCTTGGAACAGGAGCACAAGCTTTATTTTCATTGTTCTCCGTTCTTGGAACAGGAGCACATGCTTCTTTTCCATTGTTCCCTTTACTTGGTAATTATTTCCTATTCTTAGTGCAAAAGCACATGCTTCATTTCTATTGTTCCCCCATTTTAGAAATACTAAACAGCTTTTGTATCCATTGTTCTTTTCCATTGTTCCCCTTATTTAGTAGTATCTTCCTTATTTAGTAATGCATGTACTGTAGGTATAAAAGGAGGGACATTTTCCCTTCCTAAGGTATCCAAGGTATACAAGACTTCCAGTAAATCCAACTCATTTTCACCCCATTCCTTGGATCACCCCTCATTCAAATTGTATCTTCAATTCAACCTTAACTGGTGTGGATTAGGATATACCATTATACTGATTCTACCTGCATACTATAGTCAAAGGCTGACTATATCAGGGTAGACACTGTCATCATCAACTTCAGATCAGCCTACAGTGGTGTGGTCTAGGTTACATTAGGAATACAAGTCAAGTCATGTCATTATAGTCAAGTCACATCATCATAGTCAAGTCACATCATTATAGTCAAGTCAAGCCATTATAGTCAAGTCATTTTACAGTCTGCAGTAACAGACACAGTTGTCTTATTCCATCCAGTTGGAAAACCCATTGGTGCTCCTAGCAAAGTCAAGAATAACACTGTACCCACAAACAACCAGGCTAGCCTGTTCTACACATCAAGTTCCGGTGATGTCTGGACACTAATTAATTTTTAGTGTGACAGCGAAACACGAGAGTCATTGAGCAAGGCGATAAGTGACTCCATTGAGTTCACCCAGGCGATGGCTGCATGCGCGACATGCTCAGTCTGACAAATCATGTGTCAACCAGAGGATGCGGCTGGCGTGGCAGGTGCTGGCATTCCCAATTCCCAGAGCTGCCATCATTGCTGACCGCAGGAGCAGGAGCGGCATCAGGCAGAGATAACCCCTTCGCAGGCACAGTGGGCATGCGAGTGACAGAAAGGGTCTCAGGGAGCAGAGGGGATCCCTGGAAGGTGTTGCTGACAGCAGGAGCAGGAGCATCAAGCGTAGATAGCCCCTTCACAGGCCCAGAGATCTGAGTGAAAGAAAGGATATCAAGAATAGGGGATCCCTGTGAGGTGTTATTGGAGGAAGGGTTTTCAACAGGGAGGGAGGGAGGAGTCAGTGTTAGAGGACATTGTCAGAACGCAGAGTTGGGAGGGAGAATTTTGGGGCATACTCTGAGGTTGGCAGACCACTCTCATCTGTATTCCCTCTTATCGCCTCTACATGATACACAAAATCCAGCAGTGGGACCAGCCGATTGAGAGCAATGGATGAATTGCGACATTGACGCTGGCAGTCTCAGCATCACAATTGGTCAAGTGAAAATTTTCTTTTTCGAACCCCAAAGAAAGGATATATCATAGAGTTTTTGTAATGTACACGTAACCAGCACCTATTGACTCTAAAACAGACTGTTTTCCTGCAGTGTGCTAAGCATCAACTGAGGTGGGACAGGTTTTGTCTGCTTTCCCGAGTTTGGGTGGTGTAATAGTGTTAGATATACTACATGTCTTTCAAACAAAGATTTCACTTCTAGAGGGCATGTGTGAATTGGAAAGTCCAGGGCGATCTGTACGGCGATCTGTATGGCGGCATCTCGGCCATCCGATCACAATCATAGGGGTTTGAACCCCGCTAGGGCAGCTTTGCTTTAGTGATGGTTCAATTGAGAGTCCCAGCAACAATCCTTAAGCCTGTATGGTATCATTGGTATGTACTAATCATTATATAAATGTATCTAGCTGTCATTATATGATGCCCAACATAACACATTACAAACTGACAAAGAACAATGAAGAGATGAGAATTTTAGAGGAGGCTGACAGGTATACTAATCAGCCAGCCACTGTACATGTTGGGCTCCAAGCCTCGCCCAATATCTGCCATGTTTGTTGTGGCGTGTACTGACTGTGTGATTATGGTCATTAGCCTGGGCAGAGGTGGTTTTAAAGCATGTGGTGGTGAGGATTTGGCGGCACTTGAGCATCTTGAACTTTCGACGGAGGCAAAACCAGGTGCAGTTGAAGTGTGTGTCAACAGAGGCCCGGGTGAGCAATAACTTACCGGAACTCCTGTTTCTCAGCTCTCAGTCTCTCACAAGCACTCCCATATTCTTGTACTATCCAGAGATGCATCATGATAGAAATATGGTGTGCAGTCAGGGAGGTTCAGATGTGATGACTCGTTGTGGGGTGGTAGATACGGTTGAAGCACATGGGGAAAGCGACTTTGGCGAGCAAAGTTCAAACTTCACGGCAATGATCGATGATTGATGCCCATGATGTTTGTTTGTTATCGCGTTGTCGCCTGCCGATATGCCGCCGTACAGATCGCCGTCAGATCGCCCCGGACTTTCCAATTCCCATATTTTCTGCACTTCTAGGCTACTTCGCGGCCAAATCCGAATCTTCGAACCTCATTAGTCTATCGATTCGTATCTACACACCAACCTTAGGTTGTTTTTATGCTGCCCTTCCCCTGACTCCCACTCCGTCCCAGGCCTGTGAGAGGTTGGCTGACAAATTTTTAAATGTAGCTGGCTAACTTCATGATACCTGTCGCATTTCATTACAAGTGTAACCCTGGCCGATGATAAACCCGAAGGTGGACGGTAACTATAACGTGGGGTACGCGGAGTAGATAAGAAATCTGATGGTGCTTCCTTCCAGTGATCTACGGTTCATGCCAGTACTCTCCCGAGAGGCCTCTCTAGCATAGAGCATTCCTAGGAGACTGTTTAAATACACTGGCAAAAGCACTGGATTTAGCATGGACCGTGGAGTATGGACTCAGGGGACACTGATGTACATCTACCAGGCGAGTAGTAAATTGCGAGACCAATGAGACTGAATGGATACGTGAGGTAGTAATGACAGGCTGTCGCACATATCCTGGTGAAAATGTTCCAATTGTCTATATCACAGGTAATCGTTGTACGGTGAAACAGTCTATGCTCACGACATAAAACCTGCAAATTGAAGTGACTTCAGTATGGAGTCCTATCATAAAAGTCTGTACAACTTACGAAGTAAAGCATCAAATAATTGACGAGAGGATCACATCTAGCAAATAGTAGTATAAGCATCCGTTATTTGGGCATCTAGTCAGGCTTATGGTGGCACCTCTTCCAACTCGACCTGCTTCGCGCCAAAAAAAAATGCATAGCGGGGCCGCACTGGCAGTGGGAGTATCAGTGACAACTAGATCATAGCACAAAACAACATCCACAACTTGAATGAGCTGACGTTCTAAATTAGCAGACTTCGAATCATCACTGCGAGTCGAGTTCTTGGTCATTCCGGTATCTGTGATAAAGGGGATTGACAAGCACTATGCTAAAGGCTGACGACTCGGAGGTTTAGAATCTTTGCGTTCAGTGGTGAAACATAAATCTGGACACACAGGTGATTATGGTGTTTAAAGTGCACAAAAAATAAGTGTCAGCAATCATATGCACTTGGTCGCACAATCTATCAAGAATGGAAGGAGGCGTGGAGAGCACGAAGCGCGAGACCAAATTGCATAAGCTGACAGCTGCTGACCAACTTTTACTAATGCTGACTCAGAACTGTCATTTCTGACTAAGAGCTGACAAATATTATGTAATCATTGTCCCATTATATATGCTGCTGTGTTTGCTGCTGTGTATTATGTAATCAAAACATCGCACCAATT
>QOVE01000909.1:0-32316 GCA_003521275.1 Tricholoma sp. MG99
ACCGTCATCCCGGGCCACCAGTAGTCTTTCCTTACTTCTTCAATTGTTTTAAATTGTCCAGGGTGTCCGATTGTCAGGGAATTGTGATAATGTTCCACTATTCGCTTTCGGAGGTTCGGGGTGTCAGGTACGTAGCATCTGTTTTTGAAGAATAATAAACCATCTTCTATTTTCCAATCAGTTAACGCAGATTTGATCGGTGGTGTTCCTTTGGATTTCAATGTGTCGATGGCATCCTTCACAATGTCGTCTTTCATCAAATGATTTGCGATGAGATTATGCATTTCCACATCAATGGCTTTGACAAATAAGTCGTCCGGAAGCAGAGTCATATCATTGTTGTCCGTTTCATCATCGGGACAGAGGTCCGGTCTTCTGGATAGTGCATCGGATTGCACCATCTGCGATCTGGGGACGTGTGCCAATTTCAAATCGAATTGTGAGAGGAATAGGCTCCATCTTGCTTGTCATCTGTTTAGCTTCTGCGCCGAGCGGAAGTAAGTGAGGTTCTTGTGATCAGAAAGAACTGTTGTTGGGTGAGCTGAACCTTGGAGGTAATGTCTCCAGGTTTCCAACGCTCTAACAATCCCTAGAAGTTCTCTATCATAAATTTCATAATTTCGTTGTGTTGCATTGAACGAGTGAGAAATATATCCGCATGGATGCCAATCTCCATTGTCGTCCTGTTGACGTAATACTGCGCCAGTCGCAAACTTTGATGCGTCTGATTCGATAACAAAGGGTTTTACTGGATTAGGCATGAGGAGTACCGGTGCGTCTTCAAATCTCTGTTTGAGCGCTTCAAACGCTTGTTGCCGTTCGGGTGTCCATTCAAATTTCGTTTCCTTCTTTGTCAAGTCGTTTAGTGGTCGCGCCAGCTCGGCGAATCTTCCGATGAACCTTCGGTAGAAGTTTCCAAAGCCTAGGAATGATCGTACTTGTTTCAGCGTGGCTGGGGTCGGCCAGTCGTGTATGCCCTTTAATTTTGTTGGGTCCATTGCTAGCGAATCTGGTTTGACTACCAGGCCTAGAAAGTCTACTTCTTGACAATCGAATTTACATTTCTCCGCCTTGAGATAGAGATCATGTTGTTCAAGTCGTTCCAAAATGAGGGCGGTCCGTTTCCGATGAGTGGTAACGTCTTTGGAAAATATGAGCATATCATCCATGTAAATCACTAACCATCCCTGGTCGATATAGTCTTTAAAGATGTCGTTCATCATTGCTTGAAAAGTGGCTGGCGAATTGCAGAGTCCAAAGAACATGACAGTTGGTTCGAATAGTCCGCGATTAGTTTTGAATGCAGCTTTCCATTCGTCTCCTTCTTTGATGCGGACATTATGGTATCCCCATCGGATGTCCAATTTCGTGAACCAGTTTGCTCCTTGTAGCTTGTCCAATAATTCTCCTACAAGTGGTAATGGATAGGCGTTTTTAATGGTTCCCTCGTTTAGGTAGCGATAATCTTGGCAAGGTCGAAGTGCGTCGGTGTCCTTTTTGGCAACGAAGAAGAATGGGGATGCCATGGGAGATTTCGACGGACGGATGTAACCTTTGCATAGGTTTTCGTCGAGGAATTCGTCCAACTTCGCTTGTTCTGCCGGGGAGAGAGGGTAGATTTTGCAATCTTTCGGAATGAAGTCTGGTTTTAGATCGATTGCATGATCCCAATCTCGGGATGCAGGGAATCTTTCAGATGCCGATTTCTCGAAGACCGTTTTGTAGTGCCTGTAATGTTCAGGGAGGAGTTCGTCCAACGATTTCTTTGCTTCGTGTTTGCCTTCTCTTTCCTTTTGTGCAAGTTCTTGGGACATGGACATTTTGGCTCTAATCCATAAATTGTCTTGAGGGAAATCCCATTCCGAGGAGGAGGGTGTCGTTTCAAACATTCCAATGACGGGTTGACCGGGGTAATAGGCAAGGAGGACTTCTCCTTCTTTTAAATTCTGTAGTTCTTCTGCTTCGACCTCTACCTTGAACAAAGGTGTTTCGAAGTCTTTAACAGGTTCTTCGTCTGGGATTTCTTCTATAGTGGCTTTTCGTATAGGTTCTTCCACAGCTTTAAGTGGCGAGGTGGTATTGAATATACCGACGAAATCTTTCCTCTGATTCCATTTCTGTCGGGTCTTTCGGGTTGCTTCGCGTATGGCGGTTTTCTGGAATTCATCGCGGAAGTGGAGTGATCCTTTCTTCCAGTCGATCATGGGGTTATGCTCTTGTAACCATGGGAATCCGAGAATGATGGATTCTTTTCCTAAGCCTACGACATGGGCTTTGGCTAAGAGTCTTTTTCCTCTGATGGTAAGGTAGATCAGGACGTAATGGGTCATCTCTCCTCGTTTATTGGGAGTTCCGTCTACGTTTCGAGCGGTTATAGGTCTGGGGAGTGGTATTTGTCTCAACCCTAACTGTCTTGCGTATTCCGCATTAATGAAGACTCCTCCTGCTCCGGAGTCTAAGAGGGCATTGGTTACAACGATTTCCGTTTCACTGATTTCGATAGTCAAAGGCAGTCTCATAGATTGAGAGGTCATATTGGCTAAATTTACAGAGGAAACGATAAGCTCAGCGAGTGGTAACATTGAGGTACGTCGCCTTATTAAAAACCCTGCTCTTCCATCATCTTGAGCGTTTCTTCTTTGTCTTCATCGTCTAATTCGGTGATCATGGCTCTGATCTTTCCGTAAACGTCTTTTCCGGACGTTTTCTTGTCGTATCGCTTGTATTGGAAAATCTTCTTCTTGTGAGATCTGGCGGTGTGTCCTGGAAGGTGACACTCGAAGCAGAGACCTCTCTTCAGATGGTCTTCTCTTTGCTCTCTGGTCAGAGCATCTACGTCCATCGCGTTCGGGTCTCTGATGAACGGGGAAGAGGATGGAGAATAGTTCGAGGTGTGGGAAGTAGGTGTCTCTTTTCGGATCTTTCCGACGATAGCGCGGGCGCGGCGCCATTGCGCATCATATTTCGAAGCGGCGGTAAACCAATCGTCGATCTTGACAGGAAGTTTTTCCATGTTGAAAATCTTTTCGAGGAGTCGGGGATGAAGTCCATCCATGAAGTACTCGCTAAGAGCTTCATCTGCGGTGATTCCGGACTTTGCTGCGTAAACGCGGAAGCTTGAGATGTAATCTTCGATGTCTTTGTCTCCTTGTCTGAGGGACTTTAACTTTAAGCGGGCGCTTCCCGCGGCGTCTATAGGTTCGAAACCCTGTTTGAAGACTTTGACGAAGTCTTTCCAGGTTCCGAAGTTGAATCCCCTGGTGTCGATGGTCTTGTCTTGGATGTAGGCTTCTTTCCAAGTCGACGCGCTCCTGTCCGTCATGAACGAGAGGGCGAATCCGATCTTCTTTTCATCTGTGTCATATAAATCCTTGTTGAGGTAGAGGTATAACTCTACTTCCTTGAGGAACTTGGTCGCTTTCTCTTTATCACCCTTGAATTCAACGGGTGTCTTGATCTTGATCTCCTTCGAGGTGGTGGTCAACGACATTGCAAATGCTGCAAAGAATGCTTCTGTAGCAGTCGTAGGTTCTTCTTCGTCTGTGGTTTCTTCGCTATACCCAGTTACGTCTCTATAAGAGGTGCTCGGGGTTGTTCAGACAGGCGGTCTCTGGCCTTCTGGTCTGGTGGTAGGAAAAAGAAGTTCTTCTTCTACTGCTCCTTCGTAATTGTTATCTTTGTCAAGATACCTCCAAGACGAGGTCTTGTCACTGAATCTGATTCGTCGACTTCCTAGTCGAAATTCGTCGTCGCGGATTCTAGATTGGGTGGCTCCTCGTGGAGGTCTGTCCGCACTCTGTCTAAGTGTCGTGTATCGTTTGGGAGGCGTTGTGACGTCTAGACCTGAGTAGGTCGACAGTAACGTTCAGTTTGACCTTTTGTTAGAACCGAAGGTCTAACACGCGATCACGTGATACAATCTAGCTTACGCGGGCTTCGCGTAAGGTCGTCTTCTGGGAGACCTAGAGGGCTTCTCTAGGGTCGATCAAGATAAGGACCTTGGGAGGCTTTCCCTAAGGGTCAAGTTTGAGGTTCAGATATCAAACTAAGGACGTTCCTTAGTTATATCGAGGTTCGCGAGTAGAGACCTTTGGATTTGGGAAACTAGGTCAAACTAAGGTTACAAGTGGGTATCTACTTGTATATATACTAGTGCAGAGACCAAGGTACGGGGACCGAGGTATCTAAAGATAAAGCTGTTGTACAGAAGATGAGTATCGATGAGTCGTAGACAAATCGATACAAGTCATACGCGAGTCGATGAGAGTCATAGGTAAAAATAGAGAAAAGAATGACAAACACAGGCGCTGATCGGGACTGCGGGAAGCATGACGAGTGGCGATGGTAATCAGGAGTGGTCCCCTCTTCGATAAGGAAAAGTGTAACAGTTTGTGGTCTTTTTTTGGTCCCATAGACTGGACCTGCGAGCACTAGGTGTGACCACCTCTTTGAACAAGAATTTTGTGAAGGAATGAGACAATTCATGCATTATTATAACAGTGATAATTATGTTGTAGAGTTGAGGCTCCATCTTTGTCAAGGTGCCATTGACAACAGCCTGCATGTGAAGAATTCAGATTCATGCTCAGTGGCCTACTGTGATAAAATACAGGTACTTACTGCATTTTCAGCAGACTATAATGTCTGATACAACATGGATTGTGTGAGGTGTGTTGCAACCTTTCTGGACATAGCCCCACTGGAACTTGTTGTGCCCAGGACTATAGGGGAAAGTTTTGATTGTAGGCCACTGCTGGTCTACATAGTACTTGAAGTCTTGAAGTTGGCATCACTTGCAATTTAGCTGTTGCATTGCATATCCAACGGAAGGAAGTCAAAGAATTTATTGGCTGTTTTGATGTATATACTGTGGACTGACACAGGTGGTCCCTGATCGTGGTCAGAAGAGCAATGAAGTTGGGTGCATTATTAGGGGAGATTGCGCCTTGTTCACTCTCAACTTCCATGGGACTAGGCAAGTTGTGAGTTCTATATTAGAAGAGGGAATGAGTTGAATTCTTATGATATTGTCCCAGGCTGGCCCGTCTGTGCAGTGTGATTGGTGGGTGATGACTTAGTACTCCTCATCAACAATGTCAGATTTCTTCCCACATCAATCCATAGCAAACATAGCAAACACACCAAGCGCCCATAGTGCCCATAACACCTGTAGCACTCTATAACGACAACAGTCCTTGATATAGCACTACCAAGCATTTACCCCTTTTATTTTCTAGAAACCACCACACGGCATCACCGGCATGACATTTCTGAGAGCTCATGTCGATCTTTTTGCAAAGTTGAGTAACCCTGCCCTAATGTCAAGTCACATGTATGTTGAATTTGATAGAAAATTGTCAAGCTCAGCATTCCTCCCTTCTGTCTGCTCCTCCCTTCTGTCTGCTCCTCTCTTTTTGTTTCATCAGATGTCACCGCCTTCCTTCATCAGGGCTCTACTACTACTACCACCGGCCCATGCCCAATCTATGGCTCTCCTCCCTGTCCAAGTGGGATGTGGGGCCTCGTTTATGTCTAGGAGACTGAGTAGCAGTGCTGGGAGAGCCAGGTAAGCCCTACTTGAATCCGTCGCCATGCCACATCAAAGCTAACCCCCCTGAAATCAGGAATCATGAGGCCTAGCACCTGTCCCCATGCTTGCGAGTTCACTTGCAGCATTCATCACGGTGGTGGCCCAGTGCCAGGAGCAAGGTAAGCATCCACCGGAACCCACTGCTGCACCCATCACAACTAACTCCCAAACCAGCACCATGCCTGTGAGCCATGCTTGTGGCATGCCTCACCTGCTGCTCTCGATGACACCACCTCCCAGCCTATGTAATGACGATGATCGACATGGTACCTGCCTCCATGCCTACGAGCAACTGCTCGTAGGGTGGTTGCGGGTGCACCCTCGACATGGGCTGCACAGCGTACACTGAGGTGTGTCCCATGGATCTCAGCACCTGCCACCATGCTTACGAGTAACTGCTTGTAAGGTGGATCCTAGGTGGTAGCTGTCTGTGAGAAGTGGAGCCAATAACACAGTACTCATCCCCGTGCTTGCCAGGTCGATTGTGTAAGTTTTGTTGATGAGGAGACACAAACCCATCAGAGTAGTTATCAGAGTAGACTGTATGTGTAATAGGTTGTAATATAATATTGTGGAATATATTTGTTTTGCTCTTAACATCTTGAACACATGGACATAAATTACTGGTAAGATTCAAGGGGGTGTCATGTGTTCAAATTACCATATAGGGATGGTTAGTTAGTCCTGGCCTTGGGCCGTTAAAAAAATTGGAATGTCACATGATTTGGCACCGGCAGGGCCTGGGAAGGTCTACTGGATGGGAAGAGAAGCCACAACTGTCCCCCCATTTGGAAATAACAACCCAAAAACACAAAGCAAGGCCAGGATGCATCAAGTACAGTGACATGCAATGACAGTAAGAGATTCCTCATGATGAGAAGGATGTAATCCATGGGTTAAATAAAGATTTAGAAGGACCCACAGAATGCAGAACTGATAGTGGAGGACGGGCATGTACTCTGCCCCAGACCTCCAACGAAGCTCCAAAAACGGACGCTAAACGTAGAAAAGTTGGAGATGAATCACAAAGTTCGTCATCCATGTCGAGTGGGACAGGTGATGCTGTGACAAATGGACAAACCTCACAATTTCCCGCGCGATCCGCTGCTCCTGGTCTGTCGCCTAACAGGACTGCACAAGCCTTCCCATTCCCGGTCTACAACAGTTCACCCGTTCCATCGTGTCCTCCAGCTGTAAGTCCAACTCCGCCTCCCCAACCCAACGGACTACCTGCTGCCACTCGGCTTCAAAGGTCAAGGATACAGTAGAGAAGACAAAGCTGAGTGCGCTTAGGTTTTTCCAGCCATGAACACCCACAGTACCATTTACAGTTGGACTCGGAGGACACCAATGATAGGAACTCACCAATATCACTGCAATTACCAACATCAACTTGAGAAAGCCAAGTAGAAAACCATCCTATGCCTGCCAGTCCTCTAGCCATACTAAATGAACCCATACTGCAACAGAATCCGACAGATGGCCAGTTCACTATTGATGCTCCAATGACACCGGCAGGCCAAAAGAGGAAGGTGAGGGATTTGTGTTCAATGCTGGTGGTATGTACATGCGAGCTGGCTGTATTGGAGAGTGAGATATCAGAAAACACAGACATTATCAAATGCAATTGTGCTGGACAGTGTGAAACGAGTTGGGTGAGTCAAATTATCTATTTCGAGGGAGGCCAAACTAATTCACAAGTTATCCAGTACCATCTACAGTGTGTTCAGCTTGAATACAGCTTCAATGGATGGATATGTGAGGCCTGTGATGCAAGTGGGAGTGGTCAAAGACGTGTGGGGAAGAAACAACGAGAGCAATGACATAGATATTGCCTTATTTGGTAGTTAATTCCCACAGTCAGTTAGTTAGTTCAGTGCTGGACGCCTTAAAAAAACAATTCGACCCGGTATCCTTAATTTTTTTCCTGACACCCCCTTGGTAAGATTAGTAGTAGATTTTTGCTGAAAAAACCTAGTCTGGAGAGCACTACGAAGCACTACATGGCACTATGGAGTGAAAGCAGGAGACTATGTAGACAAGGTAGGGTGCTGTACATTTCTACAGAATTAAAGAACCATGCTATAACACTATGATGCTATGGAGTACTACGTAGTGCTGTGTAGTTGACCCTGACATTGCTGATGCTATTGGTTTTAGCACTAGTGGAGTGCTGCCGCTTCTTCATAGGTGCCTTTGGTAGACTATGAGTACAAAATGGTCAGGATACTGTCTGGGATTCCCTGCAGTATGGTAGCTCGCATAGATGGCTTTGTGGATGTGAGCGGGCATGCAAATTGCAAATGCCCTGCAGAAGCCCGAATCAGGCTTAGCCAACCACATAATTTCATAGCTTGGTGTTATTCTTACCTTTATCGAGACATCGGGAGCATATTGAATTTTTTCCTCGTTGCTTAGATTGAGCTTTTGGCATTGTTGTAGAAATGTAAAAGTGATACAAAAGCGATATATAGGAGAAGAACAGGAGTTTAGAAACCACTTGATCGAAGTGGTTTTTTCAGACGTCATCATTTGGTCACGGTCAGAGGGAGGCGCCGAACGAGTATTCAGGCTCTCCGCTTACCTTGGCGAAGGTAACACTGATGATACTGCTACGAATAATAAACTTGGAAAGATGGCTGCGTACATTCGCTCGTCGCTCCAGTCGTTCAGCTCGGATTCTTTGCCCACATTTCTAGCTGGTGCCAAAAGAGTCAAAGCCTGGAGTGCATTCTTCCGTCAGCGTCACACAATTGTAACGTCCTGGCTGCGACGAGATGTTCACGACGTAGGGTGTCCCCAATTACGTCGATGCTGTTATGCCCAGCTGTGATGGTGTCTGATGGAAGCTAGCGGCAAAAGATTTAGCACATCGGAATCGGACGCGTGGTATAACGACACAATCACTATGTCTTAGGAAAGATGCGATGCAAAGGCTGATAAAGGATTCAGTACTGAGAAGGCATAGAACCTGATTAGTTAACAAGAATGGAAGAGGGATGGTGAGCGAAGTTGATCCCAATGCCGTTGAACTTCGTAGTGTGGACGTACGCCCAGTACTAGTGACAAATCTTTGTGTTAATCTTATATCACGGTAGACCCTCGAGCCTACTGAGACCGGTTGTGCTAGAATGGGATGGAGCTCCTATGACAAAGACATACCAGGAACCACTTTATGAGAAAAGATGATTCAATTGTTCACACTTCGTGTTGCAGGATAAATCTAATTGGACTCCTCAGGAGATTCTGGGGATCTGACACCATACTTCGCGGGATCAGTTCCATGGTATGGGTGGTTTACTAGATTGAACCTGTAGGGATAGATTGTTAATGAGCATCGCGAGAATGATATGACAACCATACATGGGGAATGCAGCTGACAGAAAGGAATCAACAACTCGAGGAGCATAGCTGGATGCAAAAAGGGAAACATACAGAACTTGAGTTGGGAATAAGCCGAGTTGCGGTATGCAGCACCCTGCACCCAGGCTGCTTGCGGCGAACTGCCGTACAAAGGCTTGCCCTCCTTTGCGCGTTGGGTTAGCTCTTCGAGATCCATCTGCTCTTCCCTCTTGTTCTCAGACCACCCCCAGAAACGGACTGATATGTATAATGAATTGCATGGAAGCGAAACTTTCAGCGGATTTTGCTTACGACTTGAACGCTGATATGCCAATAAAAATCCACCCATGAAGCCAAGAAAACCTCCAAGTCGTAGTGCGGTCCTCATCCGATATTTTGCTGGATCTGCCATCTCTGAACAAGGCTGAGCATCTCAAGCAGATGATAAGAGGGCGATCGCACCCCAAAGGTAAAGAGCCGACGGGAATGCCGCGGTTGCGGCAGCCCACGTAGCATAGTCAGATGGCCTGAAATATCGAACTACTCGGGAAGCATGGGGATCTGAATCGATAAGAGGATAAGGGGTCTCGACGAATTTTTCTGGCATGGTAGCTTTGTATAGAGGATCTTGGAGTTGGACATTCGCGACGGTTTGTTCCGACACGTGACTAATAGATAGCCTGCCCTCATGTCGAATTTTGGCAGCCCTGAGCGTCTACGGGTCTGCTTGTATTCTATTGTACTTCGATACTTACTTGCTGTTGTCGTCGATGAGCGCGATACGGAACACTCAGACTCGTCGAACTCATCGCTCTTCCCAATTGCCATATGCGAGACCCACGGCTAAAAAACCAGTGAGCTCTGTCCTTCTCCTCCCTTGTGCTAGCAGCTAGGTTGACATCGTTCTAGACGTGGAGTTTTATAGGCCTATTGAACTATCTGAATCCTCTTCGCTCGCGCTCCCCTGGTGACTCATATGATTTGTCGGTAGATCTGGAAGAAGATGACGAACAATTACCCAACCGACAGCCTGCCTCGGTAGCCCAATCATTATCTGCCCGAGGGCATCAAGTGAATGGTTCCTCGTTTTTGTCCCTAGTTTTGTCTACTTATACCGGCTACTAGATGGCTGAAGACATAGATATACATGGCAGAATTAATGCGTTAGCCGGCCCGTCTTCTCAGTTTCACCAACCGTCACTTTCCCCACCTCTTGAAAACTCCACACCGCCGACTACGCCAACGCGCTCTGGTGTGCCGCGTTCGCTACAAGACTCATCTTCTCCTGCAAGCAACATTGAGACCGTGACCAACTTTCTCAGCGAGCGAGCAGGCAAATCGATGAGCAATTCAGAAGTTGAGGGCCTCGTTGCCCTTCTCAAGAAGAGTACTCCACGTATGTTTTAAGCCTCTCGGCAACTCTCTTTTTATAATCGATAATTTTAGCAACGGACAAATCTGAACCATTTCGGTTCTCCTCCGGACACTCGACTCCCGTCCATGAAAGCTCCTCAACACTATCAAGCACACACGGTATCAAATATAGTTTCAATGCCCGATCTCCGCCTACATCCACGCCTTCTCCTCGGAAGACACTGTCTAGAAATCCTAATGGTGTGTATAGGTGGGAAGGGGTCGGAAGCGCCAAAGCAACCCGATCGCGTAATCGATACTCATCGCCTGCATTTGGACCCTCTCGCCCTTCCTCTGATCGACTGGTATTGAAAGAGACCCAGACCTCCAACGAAGCTCCAAAAACGGACGCTAAACGTAGAAAAGTTGGAGATGAATCACAAAGTTCGTCATCCATGTCGAGTGGGACAGGTGATGCTGTGACAAATGGACAAACCTCACAATTTCCCGCGCGATCCGCTGCTCCTGGTCCGTCGCCTAACAGGACTGCACAAGCCTTCCCATTCCCGGTCTACAACAGTTCACCCGTTCCATCGCGTCCTCCAGCTGTAAGTCCAACTCCGCCTCCCCAACCCAACGGACTACCTGCTGCCACTCGGCTTCGTACTCCAGCAAAACCCACTGCACCAGTCGTGCCTTCTCCTCTACGGCAGGCATGGTCAGGGTCATCATCGTCTTCGCTCATCGATTCACCTCAACAAACACTACAGAAGCAGACGAAGGCGGCGAACTTTATGACAGAATTGATTAAGGAGGTAACGCCGCCGAAGCGACCTGATTTGAGTAATCCTTACCAGACTGCAAGTCCTGTGGGGAAAGTGGCTCTTCCCAAGGCTCGGGTAGGAAAGCGAATAAGGGCTACAGGAAAACCTGCTACGCCTCCAGCGACAGAAGATCAGAGGAAGGAAAAGCACAAACCTGCTGATCAGGACAAGGAGTACTCGCAGCAAGCCATTATAGAAGCAACCTTGCCCAAGGTATGTCTACATGTGAAGACTATTGAACTCGAAGACTGACTGTAAGCATTTGCATTCCAGGGAAGTAAGCGCTCTCAGCCACCAGCCCACTTTGAAAAATCGCCGCTCTCCACTTCAGATAGTTCTCCCTCTCCATTAGCAGGCGGCGTGTCATCTAGTCTAGCGAGTGACAGACCCCACTCATCTGACAAAAAGTCACCCAAGATGACTTCATATGTTGTGGAGGAGGTAGATGACGATGGAAAGGCGCGTTCTAGCAAGAGACATAAGCCTCATCCAAATGAGGAATCCAAATCGAGAAGGCCAACACCAGATATCGTAATAGAAGAAATAGACGAGATGGATGTCGAGGCTGTTGCTCAGAAGTCGCCAACACCTACTCTCACTTCTACCGGTACATTCGGCGTCTCAAGCTCGGGAGGTACCAGCCCAATAGCGCGACCATTGTTCCCTGCTTTCAAGCCGACGTTGCCGAAGGAGCCAAGCAAACTGCGGTTCAGCTATCGGCCAGAACCTGGAACCTCGTCAGCACCGTCTGCTCCAGCTGCAGCCAGTGGCCAGGCAGATTCAGATCCACTATCGGCACCCGTTGCAAAGCAGAGCGCAGGAGATAAGGAAGAAAATATTTTAGTCAAGACAAATCCGAAGGAAATTGCACTCGCAACACCAAATAGTGCACTGCCCACATTTGTATTCACTGTGATGGCAATGACGCTCGGGAGCACTCCATCACATTGTAAAGCACAGGAGGAAGCTAAATCAGTCCCGAAATCCTCTCTTCCTTCTTTCGACTTCAGCCCAGCAGCCCTGAACAGCATCACGGAGGCCTCTAAACCTGCCTCTATGCCAATAAAAGCATTTGATTGGGGTGCGGCTGGTATGAAAAAGCCAAGTGGCGGCGGAGAATGGACATGTTCAACATGCATGTTGTTAAATCCGACAACGGCGACTGACAAGTGCAGCATCTGTCAAACTCCACGATAATCCGCATTCCGTCTTTGATACACTGCTCATGCATGCTCCATAGTTCTACTGCTTTCTTGTTCATTAATGCATTGGATTACTTCCAGCGTCGGATAATAATGCATACATACATTCACCCCCTTGCGTCTGGGAATGTTACAGTCAACCAAGTCACATACAATGATACATATCAGACCAAGAGACAAATTAGTGATGACCCGATGGCTCTCATCAAGAATTTGGAGTATGTTTTGTGAAATCTAAACGACGTGCGATGGAGCGTGTCTTTGCCTCATCACTAGAAGAAGAGAGTTTCCGCTTTAGCCGACTATTGTTAGCTTTGACGCCTGGACCCGTGGAGTTCATCTCAACATTCCCGTCGACTTCATCGAGAGGTCGTCCAGATGCTTGTGTGGTGCATTTGGGGAGCTTGGAAGGATGTGTAGGATATGGTAAGCTTGTAAAATAAGGGTGAAATAGGGCCTGCGGTATTCGGTGAAATTAGCTGAAGAAAAAAAAGAAAAAAAGGACAGGCGTACTTCTCTTGCAGAAATTCGCTTTCGAGGTTCAAATATTAGGCATTTACTGAGGAGGTTCAACGTATCGGCACTAGCGGCCGTAAATAGATCTCGTAATGGTGTTTTTGGAAACTGTCCCACTGGGACATAGTCGGGTAACTTTGTGTGCCCCTGAGCAAAAAATGTAGATGTCAAGACAAATGTCTCATGGATAGTGAACGACGGTAGTACCGGCCAGTCCTCTTCGGTCGGGGTTCCAAGTGCACGGAAAATAGTTTTCAGCTGGTCCATATCGCTTTCGCCTGGGAGGTACGGTATACGAAGCATAAGTTCGGCAAATATCGTCCCGACCGACCAGATGTCTACAGCTGAGCTGTAATAGCGGCTCCCAAAAAGGAGCTCAGGAGGACGATACCACCTTCGATAAGTCAACACTTTCCAGCTGCTGAACGAAGGACAGCTATCTCGCACCTAGTAATGACCTGACAGGTCATCTTATAGCCAGGATCAGCGAAGTCGCGAGCCAGACCGAAGTCGGCAATTTTAAGTTGTCCGTCGAAAGCTATGAGCAAATTATTCGGTTTCAAATCCTGTGTCCAGAGTGTTAACCGATGTCCAATACTGCCGTAGGACCATCCCTTACGCGGTGGAGGATCCAGTTACGATGACAGAATTCAAGTCCACGAAAGGTCATGGCCATCCAACTCTTGATATCCGCTGGGAGAAATACAAGCGACCTGTCTTTGATGATCATCTCCAAATCGGAGTCAAGGAATTCAAGCACAAGATTGAGATTGGTTTTCGAAGAAAAGACGTCGAGAAGCTGTGGGACAATATGAAATAGCTTCTGTGATTGAGACAAATCCAAGCGTACCTCTATGACATTTTGATGTCGTAGCTCTCTCAGATACTTGACTTCACGAATGGCAGACATGTCCAGCCCATCCTTGAATTGCCCAACCTTTATTTTCTTGATAGCCACTTTGCGATTCGTCTTGACCTCCCTTCCTATAAGGGGCACATGAAAATTTCGAGAGATGTTGCATAAACCATAGGATATGCTTGCCTCGATATACGACGGCATATGTACCCTCACCGACTTTCTGGTCTTTGGCCCTGTAAAGGAATGAGAATGGCGGAAACAAACAACTTGGATAAAGCGACACACCATCGTTTTTGTCGCTCAGTGTTCTCTTTCTCTACTGCATCCATTGCTTTGCATCCGCCGTCGCCGTCAAGCCACTATAGCGTGCTGGTAGCCAGAATAGATAAACTGAAGGGCGTATGCACCGCGAAGGTGCAGAGGTGTTGTAAGGCGAATGATATCGTACTGACCTAGGCACCTTCAGGCCTGAGATTCTGCCAGTGCGCAAGTAGGCTATTTTATTTAATGAATTGTGCTTACGCTACTTCCACTTACATAAGCTTCATTATAGTATGCTGATTGAAGCTGAGCGCTGAAGAGACTAATGATCAATATTCTATCTGACACCCCTTAAGCCATCCCGGATAGTGCTCCTCTCCGCAAGGAGGGCCACGATCTGCCATCGCTGGTCGCGTACCTCGCGGTCCTTGAGTAACGCGACATCGTGGTCATCGTCGTCAAGGATGTCTGTCTCTCCTAAAGCCAATCTCATAGCGGTTGCAGATTTGTTCGGTATTTCAGCGGGAGAGACGGTAAAAAGCGTTTGGAAGCATGAAGTAGAAAGAACGGGCTGAGGCCGATGGGTGATGGAAGCAGATGGAGTGATGGAAGATATGGCATGGGATGTGGAGGTCAGGGTGAGCGCGTGCGTAATGAGCTGCTTCAGTTTGGCCTATAAGAAATGAGATAGATTGAGTCAGCAGATTTTGATAGATTAGATATATTGGCAAACCTCGCACGCAAGGTTCATGAGCGCGGGCACGGCACGAGCAGGCGGGCCAAGGTTGTTCTGGACACAGATGAGGTTCATGCGATCCGCAATATGCTGGAGATTAGGAGCACGGCTAATGGAAAATAGATGGACTGGAAGGCGGCTACCTGGCGGTTCTGTAGAAGGAATAAAAGAAATATGTACCACGAATGCTGGATAGCAGACTGACTGACCACCGCGTTCCGGGAGAAGAATGACACCTCTCTCGCTGGAAATCTCGTCCCTGTTGATCTTGGACCGCACTGAGTCAAGAGATTCGAAGCTATGAACTCTGTCACGTTCGCGTTTGCCTGCAGCGAGCGTCCATCGTTTTAGGCGGGCAGAGCGAAAGGTGAGTGTGTCGTCTGAGACATTGGGACCTTGATAAGGCATGAGAGTCCTTCTACGTTTTCTTGGGGGGGGTTTATTAGTGGGTGGAGCAGGAGGAGTAGGAGGACGTTTATGGACAGCAGTAGCGTCGAAAAGGGAGATAATGAGTGCATTGTGCAACTGCACAAGGGTTGGAGCATCCAATACATGACGAATAGCAATCTCGAATTCAGATCGAGAACAGCGGCCTGTGACAAAAGAATTGAAAGATTCAAAGTAAGCCGTCGCCCTCGTTCCCAGCAGTGAGCTCAGCTGTTGCTTGATCGTCGACGTCGACGACAAAGACATTATTTATGCAACACACGTGACTTTCCAAGTTGTTCATCATCCCTCTTGATGTTGGACATACTTCCACTCTCTTTATGGCCGCAAATTCTCATTCTGTGACAGCGTCTCTGTATGATGTTCTAGGAATCGACAAATCAGCCTCTGTTGACGATGGTCTGACTATTTTGCTCGGTTTTATGCAACTCTTAGAATCTTACGCGACACTTGATTGTTCTAGTTCGCAAAGCATATAAACGCAAAGCACTGGAAACACACCCAGATAAGCTTAATCCAGATGCTACAGAGGACGAGCGGACGTATGCAGAGACACAATTTCGGAAGGTGTGCCTGTTTGATATCTCCAACCTTGGCTGAATGCATGGAAATCCTTCAGGTGAACGAGGCATTTCAAATCTTAAGCGACTCGCGGCAGCGACAGGTGTGTTCTACTTTCTTGTATTATCCGCTTGTTTTTGACGATTTTGGTCCAGCTATATGACGCTCGTTTTAATTTGAGAAGTCAGGGGAATTGGACATCGTCTGGGGGCCTTGAACGAAGAATGCAAGAGAGAGCCGAATGGGCCCGACGGCAGGAAGAGCAACAGCGAAATCGGATAGATGCCATAAGGCAAAGACGTCAAGAAGAAATTCTTCGGGAACGGGAAATCGACCGCATTGCTCAGATGGTAAATGAAATGGTGGATACGCTGAATAATGAAATCCCTGGTTGGGTTGAGAGAAAGCAGAGGGTACAGCGGGTAAGTTGATTTTTTTTAGAAAAAACAACTCTGGTACTTACCTGACTTTGGCACATAGATGAAAGCAGAGAGAGAAGCGAGGGCGAGGCTGGCTGGCCGTGCTCATTGATGTATTCTTATTTGTGGACTGGGTACTAGACAGACTTTAACATTACCAGTTTCCTGGTGTTGGTGTTACATGAGCTTATCAACGTTTGAGTTCATATTTCATCCCTCCAAGACCACCAGTCTACTCTTCGCAATACGCCCCACATCCACTATGGCCCTGTGCAATTCTGCCTGCCACTCAGGCCCACTGACCTCTACGGGGCTCATGCTCTCAAGAGCGGGTTCGTCGGGCGATAGTGAATGCCCCAAACCGAGGAGATCCCCCATTTCTTCTGCGATCGCTCGGCGAGTTCTACCGTTTACGAACGTGATGTAACGCAACCCAGGATATTTGATTTCATAACATGCGTTCAGGTGCGATAGCAGTGCTAGCACTTCTGGCGGCGTTGGGATGACGCCAGGAGTAGTAAGTCCTTGTTCGCTGGCGCTTAGATTAGAGAGGTTTTTGCTTTCCCCGATCCGAGGATGCCCCGCGATGAATTCGGATTGAGATGCCTTTTCCCAGGTTGCGATTACTTCGAGGGCTGTATCGATGAGCTGGTGATATGACGTGAGAGCTCTGCCCTTCAGAAGTGACGCAAGCTGAGGCTCAAGCTTCGAATCTAAAATAGGAGATGGCTCGAAAAGAATCGCGAGCGCGTGAGCGAGAGGCGATCCAGGATGGGATGCATGACCTGAGATAGTTGGTAGCGACGGTAAACTGGTCATCTTTACTCCAGTCAAGGGAGTGTGATAGGGGCTTCTGACAGTTCTTTCTCAGGCCATAACGCACCGGCCGGGCCGGCCGGCCCTCCTGAAAATGACATATATACCTTGCACTCGCTAGGTAAGACTCCGTGTATTGATATCATGGCATCTCACCTCACTGTATTTCGTTGGGGCATCATCTCCACTGGAGGTATAGCTACCAAATTCGTGCAGGTAATATCATCACTTCACACACTGCAGTATTTCGGCTCGTTGACCTCGTTGACAGGACCTTTTAGTCGACCCAAAAACGTAAGTGCGCTCTCTACTGGTCAATGATCAAATAAGCTGACATACATATTTTCGTGTTTTCAGTCGCAACGTCCATGACGTAGTGCACAAAGTAACAGCTGTCGGATCCCGCAAGGTTGAGAGTGCTCAAGATTTCATTGATAATGTAGCCGGTGGAGACCGCTCCATCAAGGCTTACGGGACATATGAGGAAGTGTATGTTGATAAGGTGTCTTCAAAGCATCATAGGAGTCTTTGAGAAATTAAAACCATCCTTTTTAGGACGTTGATGCTGTCTACATAGGTCAGTTATCTCCTATAGTTAGAAAAAGAGCTTTCAAGTCAATATGATCTCTAGGGACACCTCACACGTACCACTATACTAATGCTCTTGCTGCCATTCAAGCAGGAAAGAATGTTCTGTGTGAGAAACCGGTGACAGTCAATGCGGCAGAATTGCGCTCCCTTCTAGCAGCTGCGAAGGAACACAATGTGTTCTTCATGGAAGCTATGTGGACAAGGTTCCAACCACTAACCTTGGAAGTCAAGAAGATCATTGAAGAAGGCTCTCTCGGAGCCCCTATAATGCTGCACGCCGACTTGTCAAATGATTTCGACATCAACAGTAGGACAAATCAATTGCTCTTTGTCGGTTCGGCTAACCTATAACCAATATGTAGATCTTCCCAAAAGCCATCGAATCTTAGACCCTGCTCTAGGAGGAGGCGCATTGCTAGACCTGTAAGTCCACATTCGGGCTTGGTCATCATGTTAACATGCAATCTACCCAGGGGCCCTTATCCTCTTGTCTGGGTTTGTTTCCTCAGTTTTGACACAACAAGATATATTCTCTGACAGGTGTCATTCAGGCTATAGTTGCTCTCTACGAACATCGTAGCAATAGTCTTGCCAGTCCTTCCAACATCACTGGTGCGATGATCAAAACGCCGCTCACTGGGGTTGACAGAAACACATCATTTACGGTTGCTTTCTCTTCGTCTGATTTTCTTTCCCAAGCGATTCTCAGCTGCAGTATAAATGCAATCGGGCTGAAGCCAGGTGTCACAATCCGTTTTGAGCACGGTGCCATAGTAATCGGAACTCCAATATACTGCCCACATGAATTCACTGTACAGTATTTGGGGAAGGGTGGGGAAGTAGTCAAGGAAGAAAAGAAGGTTTTCGAGTACATTGGAAGTGGATGGCATTTCCAGGCGGACGAGGTGGCCAGGTGTGTGCGGGATGGGAAAAAAGAGAGCGGTCTTTGGGGATACAACAAGAGTCTGGTAGAAATGGAGATATTCGATGAGGTGAAGTTCTGTATAGGCTTGAGGTCTTCATTCACTCAGGCTCTGATGGACATTTGACAGGTTCGCCGCCAGGGAGGGTACAAGTTACCTTCGGGTGTGGAAAAGGTCGTTTGAATGAAAGTGTTAAATGCTCGTTGTCAAGAAGAAAAACTTCCCCCCTGTTCGCGTCCTGAAACAAGCAGCACGATGATTAGACGGCGCGTAGTTCATGTAACTCGTTTCCAAATCATAAATGTATATATTATTCCCAAATTATTCCGAGTGGATTCGCGAATCGGATCGAATCGGTGGGCATGTGGATTGCACGTGGACTCGGAGATGAACCGAACGCCGATTGAATGCTCACTAGAACCGTAGTAACTTGAAGGTTTACTTCTGAACACGCTGTTGCATTTATTTCTCTGAGTCTGATGCTTTGATTCTCAGAGCAGTAAGTGACAGAACACGCTTTATTCGTTATCATATATCTGTTATACGTAAGTGTCACATCGATGGAGCCCGCAGTCTGCACCTTCTTCACGCGGAACGCTTGCACACGAGGAACAGACTGTCCGTTCTATCATCCTCGTGAAAACGACTTACCTAGAGCAGAATCTGCAACGCCAATGACCTTCTGCAAGTTTGATCAGAAAGGATCTTGTAGATTCGGCAATAGCTGCAGGAATCTTCACAAGCTCGCTCCTGAAGTGGGCCAAGGTCACAAGCCAGTCGTCGCTGGAGCGCGATGTCTGTTCTTCGCCAAAGGGCAGTGTATCAAGGGAGATACGTGCAAATTTTCACATTCCGTAGGGAACGAGCCACATTCTATAGGTAAGCCGCTTTATATCATCGTCGAATCATATTGATCCTGGTGGGAAGACACAGCCGGTCCTGGCCAGGCAAACAGCAGTAATCACTGCAGATTCTGGCACAACGGGACGTGTAACAAGGGTGCTGCATGCTCTTACATTCATTCTGAAGTTGACAATCCCTCTTTCAAACGTCCCGAAAGTCCCGTCTCTACACCTCCATTGACCTCCCACACTCACACAACTGATTCTGACGAAGTCCGTGAAATTATTTCGCTTGTTTCACTTGATGTCGTAGGGACTACAGTGCCTGAGGTCCATCTACCCTCGGATGAAATCAAGCAGCAGGATGATTCTCGAGTATCATTGGCGGACATGGGTTCTGACACGTCCCAAAAATCTATCCCTGAATCTGACTCTAGCATTTTTTCAAATAACTCTGATGAAGGAGATAGCACAGGACAGTCTCAGGCCCCAACAACTTCGGAACCGTACTTCCACGTGTCGACTGGAATCTCGAGTCTAGATGATATCAACGAAGAATCAAAGGTTTCATTGATAGAAGATGCGGGTGCAGCTCATTTGTATCCACTCTTACCCAACAATACTTCTGTGGAATATGAAGGAGAGGAAGCCCCTTCTGCCAACGGGTCCTTCTCCCAACCTGCTGACATTTACCCTGACGGTGAGCGATGTGAATTGCACCACCAGATGCCTGAAGGCGATGAGCAGCCTACGATATCACTGCGCAGTCCTGAATTTCCGATGACGACACCAGATACTTTCTTTGAAAGAACAGATCACAGTGAGCAGCCAGGAACGTGGTCTGCGTGGGATACTGCACCATACGGAGCGGATCAATCGTATGAGGAGGGCTCAAGTAGGGAGAGTTTTGACAAAGCTGCTGCTGTCCACCAGTCTCCCTGGTATGTGGAAGCCGAGGTGGTACCAGAGCTTACGCAAACGAGTGCGAACGCCGCTTCATTAGTTCCTTTAAACGAGCCAAATTCATGTATGGAAGGTGAAGGCCCAGCTAGTCAGTCGTCTCTGGTCTCTACGGGAGTGCCAGAAAGCGTTCTACACTGGAGTCAATATGCAGACCCTCTTGCGGATCCCTCCATCCCATTCTGCAAGTTCTTCGCCCAATCTTGCTGCAACCAAGAGGACGCGTGTAGTTTCCGTCATTCAATAACGATCAATGAATATGCCCTCCTGTTCCGCGACGCACAGCCTCTCCTATGGAGCTCCCAAGCCCAATTTCAACGTTCAGAAAACACCGTGACGGCCCGGGTGCCTTCAGCGGCGTCTGCCTTTGGTACATGTAAATTTTATCCTCTCGGCAAGTGTCGCAATGGAGATATGTGTCCATACCTCCATGCTCCGCCGCCTGTCTTCGTGTCTGCGGACCCGGAACCGGAGGAGCGCTGGCCGGATTACAGCAACCCAGCAGCCCCTACCCACCGTATCCAGGCGTTACGCTCGTGCAAATATTACGCAGAAAGAGGCCATTGCAGAAATGGGGACGAATGTAAATTCAGCCATGAAATAGACGCCCAAAACGACGGTTGGCACAATAGCAGTAATAAAGACTCTGTGGCCCAGCCTTGCAAGTATTTCAATGAAGGAAATTGCAAGCATGGCGATCAATGTGATTTTCTTCACGATGCCTCAAAGATAGAGGAAAAGCAGGATGACACCTGGGGAGACACGACTTCGAATGGCTGGGGCGAAGGAGCGGATGGCTGGGGACCTCCGAACACGGATGGCTGGGGAGAGTCAACCTCAAATAGCTGGACCAAGAACGATAATGACACCCGGACGTCCATGGCTGGTGGAGCCGTTGGCGATGGTTCGCTACCAGAGCAGTCTCCCGCCCATGGTCCTGCAGAAGCCAGATGGGAGAAAAAAAATATTCATCACGCAAACAACAGTCGTGGTTGGCGAGGTACTACGACACCCCGAAACTCATCTTGTCGCTTGTACATACAAGGCCACTGTAAATGGGGGACTAGTTGCAAATTTCGGCATGAGGGTGTTGACCATAACATTCCGCCTGAAGACTCGTGTTGGGATGTTTCGCCTCATGCAGAGGAGCACTATCACAAAGGAGTTGAGGAGGACGCTCCTGCAGGAGACTCCTGGGGTGATGAAAAGGTCGCATCGGATGTACCGCTTCAAGCTGACGAGCAGGGCCAAGATACTATCAACCCCGAAACTCCTCTGGATGACTCGTGGGGTGACACGGCAGAAACGCCTTGGAATGACCCAATTCCCACTGATGATCCTTTTCAGCTCGATGATGGTTCGGGACAGTCCGACGGAGCCGGGAAGGAAGCGGCATCATCGAATATTCACAAATGGGCGCTGACAGTAGCTACTCAATCGGAAGTCGGGGGATCTAACGAAGACGATGAAAAGACTTGGTCTACTCCCTGGTTAGATAATGTTGCCGAAGTCACCGGTCCGACTCGCATTAACGCTCCTTGTAAAGCTTTCGGTCAAGGGTATTGTGCTAAGGGTGATTTATGTATATTTCGGCACATCGCACCACCAGATCCCATGTCCACAACGCAAACACCAGCACCAGCCAGGGTGAGTGTGATCCAAAGGCGTTGCAAGGTTATTTCTAAATAAGATCCGTAGGGTTCTGCGTCTGACGTGTCAGAAGATCTGGAGGGTACCAGAGCTCAGGCAGATTCTGATCCTGAAATCATAGTCACTGAGGTTGTAAGAGACATTCTTCTCTTCCAGAAGTTCGTAGCTGATGGTTTTTGGAAGATCCAGGATCTTTCAGTTGACCGTAATCTGTTTAACTGCACTATATGCTTCGGCTCCGGCTGCATTCCTGCAAATGTTCTCACCGCATGCGATTCCCATCGTGTTCTCTTGTCCAACATCTCGCCTACAGCAACTCACAATTCCCTTCAAGATATTGCGAGTTCGTTTGGCCAGATTTCAGATATCACAATCGACGCAAGAGAAACATATGCGAATGCAGCCATCGAATTTAAAGACCCAACTGAGGCCATCGAAGCCGTTAAGCATCTTGATGGTCAAATGTATGATTCAACGATAATAAGAGCAGGGCTGGACACTGTAGCAACGGAGAGGCCTATCCATCCTGATCTGATCAGTCGTACAATCAAGGTTTCGTGGTCCTCGCCGGTTCGTTCGGCTTGGGTCTTTTACGCGACTATAACAACCGCCAAAGCACAAGAGAAACGACTAGAAGGATTGATATACAACGGTCGAAAACTCAAGGCAGAGTTTCACAAGCCTGGGCCCAAGCAGACCCATTCATTCGCTGTGAGGATCACAGGCTTGCCTGCTCAAAGTACCAAGGAGTCTATAGAGCAACTT
Organism: Tricholoma sp. MG99; assembly: GCA_003521275.1. Lineage (NCBI taxonomy): Eukaryota > Fungi > Basidiomycota > Agaricomycetes > Agaricales > Tricholomataceae > Tricholoma > Tricholoma sp. MG99. The sequence goes on from QOVE01000909.1 coordinate 22,658, forward strand.
TGCAAGGAAACCACTCTTGTAACGCTCGATCCTGCTAATTATGAGTCAACTCCTGTCCACAACGCCATACCTGACCTTTTAGCAAATCTCGGGCCACTTGATTCTTTTGATGTTCCCTCATGGGATGATAATCAGGCCAGGCTTGTGGGCTTCGCCCAATTTCATATGGATACGAGTCCGCTAGAGGGAGTGATGGCATTGAACACAGTGCCGCAACCTTTCCTAGCCGGTGGTTCACTTAGTGTGCAACAGGTCTTCCATGTGAAATACCGCCTATCCACTCGCCAATTCCATGCTGTGCATACCGAGATTGACCGTCTAACCAACATCTACAAGCCTCACGGTAGTGTTCGATTCTTCGAGAGTGCAGACCAGACAGTTGTGCTCCATGTTTATGGTAGTTCCGGGGGCCGGAAACAGTTCGGCCGCTTCAATGTCGAGGTGCAAGATCTGTTGCAAGGCGAGATTATGGAATCCGAAGGGAGCAGGGTGTGGGATGAGTACTTTGCCATCTCGAGCAGCGCAAAGACATTGGAAAAGATCAATGCTGACAACCCGTTTTTTATTCAAGTCGATCACCGAGTGCAAGCGCTCCGCACATTGGGCACCGAGCCCAATCGACAGGCTGCGCGGGTCATTGTATCGCGATTGTTGAAGAAGGTTCGTGCTCAGCGATGCGTGATACGTCTGGATAGATTTTCTATGCATGGGTTGTTAACTGGTGGCTATCAAGCCCTACAAGAGGATGTGGGACTCAACAAAGTGAAGCTCGATGTTGTTGCTTTAGAGTTGATTGTCCGAGGCGATTCGGGTGTAGTCGGCCAAGTACAGCTGACTTTGGATACCCATGCCCCTGCTTCACTCTATGACACAACTCTTCCTGACCTCGAAGGGGGTCTGTCGTGTCCTGTTTGCTACCGAAAACCAATCAACCCGATCAAGCTGTCTTGCAGACATGCCTACTGCCAGACATGTCTGCAATACGTCTTGCAAGCATCGAATGGGCTACATTTTACACCACCTAGGTGTGTTGCTATGACAGTGGACGGAGAGACAGAGGGGGATCGACAGTGTACGGAAATTATACCGTACGTTATAGTCCGCGACCTTCTTCGCACCGATGAGGAAGAGCAGCTTTTAAAAGCTTCGCTCCTTCATCATGTTCGTAACCATCCAGACGAGTTCTTTTTCTGTCCTACCCCCAACTGCGAGACAGTTTACGGGCGTGGACGCGATGGGGTGGTTTATCGATGCCCATCATGCCTCACTCAGATCTGCTCGTCATGCCATCTCCAGCACCACGAAGGGCTAAGGTGTTCCGAGCGACGCGGGATTCGAAATGGTTCAGAGGCCACGACCTAGCATCGCCTGCGTTCTCCAGTTCCATTTTATATTTGCAGGTCGGGATGAATGTTCACTCTGCCATTATGGATCTATGCCTTTTCCTAACCTATTTCGTCACATGGATTTTGTTAACCATTACATGTTTTTGATCATCTGCTCTTCATTGTCTGTAATCCTCTATCATGAAACTCGTCTCTTTACGGCTGAGATGTTGACTTGGATACTCGTGCACCATCGAACAATAACTGAATTGATAATACATATAGATAGATTTACTACATAGTCTGTATCCATCAATCTAACTTTCTGTCGGGAAAGCATGAGACCTTCTCCATTCCGCCAACATCTCTACACTGATGATCTTCAAACCCCATCGATCAGCAAATGCCCGACAGTCGTCCCGTCTCGCCATGCTACCTTCCGGGTCATCATTCACCAGTTCACACAACACCCCCGCCGGCGGCTGACCGGTGAGCCTGCATAAGTCTACTGCAGCTTCTGTGTGGCCTTTGCGGGTAAGTACACCACCATCTCGTGCACGCAGGGGAACCATATGGCCCGGGCGTGTGAAGTCGTCCGGTCTTGACAAGGGAGCGGCTAGAGCGCGAACAGTCGTGCTACGGTCGTGCGCAGAAATGCCGGTGGTGGTGCCTGAAATGGGAAAAGGTTATGAGTCCCTCAGGGCAATGGAGTCACCGACACCGGGAAAGGTAACAGTAGGATTAAAGGCGCTGACCATATTTGTAATCGACTGTGACTGTATAAGCAGTTTTATGACGCTCCTGATTATCGGGTACCATCATCGGTATCTGTAATTCCTCTAGCCGGTCGCCCGGCAATGCGATACAGATGTAACCGCTGACGATCTATATTCAGGTGCTGAAAGTACGACGTGGATACCTAAACGCACCTGGTGTGTTTGATCATCCAAGCCATTTTTTCAGTGGTACAGTGGGATGCCGAGATGATGAGATCTCCTTCGTTCTCTCTATTCTCGTCGTCCATTACTACCAGGAACGCACCAGCAGCAAAATCCGACAGTGCGTCGTCCACAGAGTCAAACGCAAAAGAATTCATTGAGTCAGTCTGCCTTCGGGCTGCGGGTTGTGGCAAATTTTGCTTGGAAGCGGAAACGAGAGGTGCGAGAGGCGGAAGTAATGCGACTGGAGACATGGCGAGATGGATGTCAAGGACAGAGAAGGAGACGGACGTCAAACTTACCTTGGTACTGGTCTTTATAATCATAGTTTCAAATAATTTCAGCAGCGGTGAGTTTTCCGCGGTGTGCATCGCATCACGAAATCACTACGTATGCGAACTCGGTCATGTTTTCCCTCGATCCATAAGCCAAGCAGTAAGCCGTAGTAAGCTGAGCCACAGTAAGCCAGAAGTCGACTGTCTATAACTATCGGAGCCATGTATACATACCTAGAGTCAGTCGAGTTCTCCAGGCTTATCTCAGGTCGTTACCAGCGAATTAGTACTCGTGCGGACTATGATTGGACCGGTCAAAGCCGGAACAGAGAATTCAGAATATTTTTCTCTCCGGTTATAGAGAGCTGGCCCTCAGTTCTCTTTGTTCCGTCATCATCGTCGACGAGTCCTCACTCGGGCCCCCCCAAATTTCTCCCTTAGACCCCCTCTAGATCTTTAGAACTTTTATATTTCAATGGCCCAGTTGCCAGGAAAGTGGGATGTCAGGTAATGGTTTCTCTTATTCGTATTCTTTCCAGCGTTTACCTTGCTTTGCTTCCAGGTTTGCAGGACCTATTCCTCACGACACGACATACTACGCCAAGTGCATGCTTGGTGGTGCCTTGGCTTGCGGTGTGACACACGCTGGTATCACACCTCTGGACGTTGCAAAATGCAACATGCAGGTTATTAAAAAAAAAATTCTTTCGGCCGCAAATATATAATTTCTCAAAATCTTTAATCAGGTCAACCCCGCAAAATATGTCGGCCTTGGATCCACTGTCAAGCTCCTCATGAAAGAGGAGGGTTCGACCGGTATCTGGAAAGGCTTCGGCCCCACTCTCCTCGGGTACTCCCTTCAAGGCATGTTCAAATACGGTCTGTACGAGGTCTTCAAGGACTTTTACAGCAACTTGGCTGGAGAAGAAGCGGCCAACAAGTACAAGCCCGCTATCTGGCTTGTGGGTTCCGCCTCTGCTGAAGTTTTCGCCGATATCGCCCTCTGCCCGTTGGAGATGACAAAAGTCAAGATCCAGACAAGTCAGGGTGGTACTTTCCCCACTGCCTTTGGTGCTGCCATCAAAGAGATGAGCAGGACTAGGGCCGAGACCCGCTACCCCTTCGGTTCGATTGTTCCTCTCTGGTCACGTCAGGTCTGCTCGCTCTACATGCTTCACTCGATTTTTTTTCTTGATATCGCATTGGTGTGTAGATCCCTTATACCATGGCGAAATTCTTCTGCTTTGAGAAGATTGTCCAAATGTTCTACACACACGTCTTCACCGAGCCCAAAGAGACCTACTCCAAGCCCACTCAACTCGGTGTTACCTTTTCATCCGGTTATCTCGCTGGTGTAGTGTGCGCCGTCGTTTCACATCCTGCCGATTCCCTTGTCTCCCAGCTCGGTAAAGTTGAAAACAAGGGCAAGTCACTCGGGGCCATCGCTAACGAAGTCGGATTGGTATCGCTGGCTACAAAGGGTCTTGGCACTAGGGTGATCATGATTGGTTCGTCGTGTTCTTCGTTTTTCTGTATCCCACTATTAACATGTGCATCTCAGGTACATTGACTGGATTCCAATGGTGGATTTACGATTCATTCAAGAGCGCTATGGGCATGGGTACTACGGGTGGCAAGTAGACTTGCTCCCAGGACACCGTTTTCCCGAGATGTCAGCTTTCGCAGAGCTAATCGGATTAACAGAAAAATGAGTTGTCGCGGTGGTAGATGGTTTTTGATATCCCCCCCTCCTTATGATGCTCGTACTACATATTAGACCGGATGCTTAATGGATTGATTTACCAAGAGGGCCTAAAGTACATATCTCATCTTGGGGATGAGCCTGAGAACTGTCCTTGCCAACATGCAGAAAAAGTGCCTAGAGACCAAAGTCAACGATCGCCCAAGTTGCACGTGGATTTCCTGAGCTGCTATGATATATACCGGAAGGCTGCGGGAACTCTCACCATCCGCATCAGTCCCCGTAAAGCTATGCCGGAAACATGACAGGCAGGATGCCAAGCAGTCACCGCAGCGTCTTAAATGACAAGTAGCTAAATCACCACCGAACGTCTCCATTTCCACACACTGACCCGCACAGTTGCCATGAGCCTCGACAAGAACCTATTCACACTATATGTCACCCAGAACAAGGAAAATCCACTCGTAGTAGATCTCATCGATCCCTCTGGGACTATTCATTACCGGAAACAGCGGATTCCTGGAATCGAATATAAAGTAGAAGTCTACGGTATGATCATTCTCTGGCTTGCATCATTCTGACTACTTACTCCTGTTACTCCAGATCCTCTTTCTCAGTCGTTGCTGATCACAGCAACCGCCCCGGCGCCTACGACCAAATTCAAGACTCTGGAGCTGTACAACCCGACACTGGTAGTAGAGCTAAAGTACACGGGGACACTATCGTTCCGCTGGAGCTTCAAATGGGAAGAGTGAGTGAAAAAGCAGTCGGGCGTATCTACACCGCGCTTAAATCGTTAACGCTACAAAGACACCAATTCGAGTGGAAGCGCGAAGAATGCTTCATGGTGCGGAAACCTGACCCCCCGGTCCTCGTCGCAGTCACCAAGGAGCCAGCGGGGAGGATCAAGACGACTGCGGTGCAGATCCTCGACTACAACCTCAACCGGTGCGTCATCGCCATAATCGACGAGTTATCCATTGATCGAATGTTACGTAGGTTCGATATCGAAGACAGGAAGGGGCTGGAGATCGTGATACTGACCGCGCTGCTGACGTTCCAGGATGGGAACGAGGTGTACCACACGCCCGAGGGGAGCCCCAGTCCTGCCGTCGCCGTCGCCGCGCCCGTGAAGAAGGGGTCGTCCGCGCCTGTGTCGCCGGGGCGCACGACGCCGCCGCAGCTGCCTGTGAAGCCCGCACCGAAGAAGGGCGTGGAGCGGATCGCGGAGATGCAGGCGGTGCGGGGGGAGTATAATGAGATTATGGTGGAGGACGAAGGGCGCGTGAATGACTATGCGACTTATTGTTCTCGTCTGTTGGAGGTAATGCTTTTGTATTTTTTTTTGTTTGCTGGGTTGATGATGAGATGATCAAAAGGACGACGCGATGCTGTTTGTGACACTTCGGTCAGCTGCGGCCGAGCAAGTGCCCAAAGTGCTGCAAGTGGTGGAACAAACGAAGCGAATGCGACACAAAGCCGGTTAGTCGCATGATATGATATTATTAAACCGTGGCAAGTATGAATCTAATTGTATCCTATGTAGGCCTGGAAACGGAACTGCATCAATACGTGCTCTACGACACCAACGACAAGGGCAAAAAGCGAATCGTGCTGGACGATTCCAAAGGCAAATACACGCCGCCCAGTAACCTCGTCGTGCACCTGAGCAAAATCGAAATGCCAGAACTGCAGCCCAAAGCGAGCGTGCACGGGAACGGGAGCGGACACGGACACGGGAACGATAAAACGACCGCCAAGAGGAAGGAAGAGAAGAAGAGCTGGTGGACGTGAGGTACTTTATGCGCTTCCGGAGATTACCCCACGGCCTACCTCGCCCGCCACGAGGCGCTCTCACACCCACGCACGTCCTTTGGACGATAGCGCCAGCGGAGCCCCTGTGAGAAGAGTGGCGCCGGCAGCAAACTGGATGGCTATCCGCCACGGTGGCATTCGTATGTGGTCTAGTAGAGGCTAGTTTAGGCACGAAGCGGCGCACAATTGAATTGAATTGTGATTATATCCGATATCAAAGGCCCTGGTTCCTGGGGATCACAGCATGTTTCACGAGGGCGCTGTTTGTAATACTGATAATTGGAATGGAGTACAGGAATGGTGTGCAAGAGAGAGTGGGTCATAGCAGTACAGGGACGATGTAGCGTGCGATCGCAGAAGGCAAGACGGCATCGCGAGTCCTAAATGAACAACATGATACAAAGAAGCAAAAAAGGAGATGATTGCGGTATAAAGTAATATGTACTGGCTAAGGAGTGAGATTAGTAAAGGGATACATGAAGGAATGAATATTAGTTAGGCGACGGAAGGGACTTGGATCCAGCTGCGCCAGGACCATGCGTCGTCGTCGCTGCGGAGATCAATGAAACTATTGAGAGGGAACCAATGTTTGGAGGGATGTAGGGAAGGTAATTTAGTTGGTGGCAGGACGACGTCTTCTGGTTCGTCGAGGCAGAGATCGAAAGACTCGGTGTCTGGGTCTGGGTCATCGTCATCGAGGTTGATAAAGTTGTGATGTTGGGGAGGGAAGGAACGGCCTTCTAGACGAGCGAGAGCGTCTGAACGATTAATTCTGCGTGCAGAAGAGGTAGCCGATTTTGTTCCTGTAGAGAAGCGTTTTGGAAGATTACGAGATATGGGAGGAGAGGCGAGGGAAGGGGTGGAGTAGGAGGGATGTTCGAGGGACAAGGCTGAGAAAGCCAAAGAGGGCAATGGAGGGGGTAGATCTGGAAGAGTGATAGAGGGGGCAGGTTTTGGAGAAGGAAGGGAATCACGGGACATGCGAAGGCGAAGAGGACTGCAACAAGGTCAGCGAGAAGCAATAGCAAAGAAAAAGAAAAAAAGACTGACGGTTTTGACTCGGCCTTGCGCTTTAGACTTGCGGAACGTAGAGACTGTGACTCTGCAAGATCAAGGGAAAGAAAGGAACGGAATTCGATATGATCTCGGAGAGTAAAGTAAAAGGCAGAGGACTGGTCAGGGGACTGGTCAGTGGGAAGACTGCCTCTGCGGGGACCCAAGGGAGGCTCAGTGCTCGAGAGAAGGCCCGAAGTGAAAAAGGGAGAATACGGAGAGCCCGTAGAGAACATTGGGGAAAAAAGAAAAACCAAAGGGGAGGCTAATATATAGCGAAATATGACCCAAACAGGAAATGCGTGGTTGGCAAGCAATTTAACCGAATCTTTGCAGATCGATTCTACACTCTTCCATCTCTTTTTGGACAACAATCCAATCTTGCACCACATCTCGCATCTGCGCATATACTCCCAATTCGGCATCCATCTTCCTCTCTTCAGCCAGCAATCGCCCTTGCTCTTTTTTTAATTTCCCATAAACAGCCTCTAGTCCTTCCGTCGAGTACAATTCCCGATGTGCTCTTCCTCGTATCACACTCAGTTTAATCAATCCTATCTCAATCTCCCCGGCTATCACTTCATCCCTCGCTGATCGTCTCTCTTCTCCATGCCCTCCAACCATCTCTGCTAATCTATCCCCCAGTCGACAATGTGCTTCTTCTACTTGCTTCATCTTGGCTGTGATCCGTTCGTATGCCTCGTTCACCGCTCTTTCATCCTCTTCCATCTGCAAACATTCAACACCGCTATTCAACATGAACCGCGCCACTTGCCATTCGTTCCATTTCGGTTTCCATGCCATTACACCTCGCATCCGACTCGGGCGCATTCACCTGTCCTAGCCTTTTAACAACAATACCCATCCCATCATCGGATCTTACCTCTGTTTCGTCGCTACCGCTGACCATCATGCTGTTCACTAGTACACGATACTGTCACACCATGTGATACGTGACTTTATTTATTCAACATCCGCCGTACCATTTCACCGCCGATCCTAGCAATCAGCCTCTCCGACACTGCCCCTCCATCCACCGCATGCCTCCCTCCACCCGCCGTCATCATCAGTGCCTTTTTTACCGTATCCATCTCATTCAACACCTCCACTCCAACACTACGTGCCCACACCACCGGCTCAAATGTTGTAGAATACACTTTATGCAGTTTGTCAATGGCTCCCATCACTGTATGGTTTTCCATATACCGCTCTTGCCCATACGCTATCAACGCAGTGTGTGATCCTAGAGTGCTTCGTCAGATAGTAATATAGAAAAATAATTCACTGACCTATATCGCCGCCTTGAACCACGGTTTGCTCGATGCATCTCGCCAGACATTCCGCGTCTCCTAATCCCAGGTTCAGTCCCTGTCCTGCTAGAGGGTGCACTGTGTGTGCCGCGTCTCCGATCACTACACTCCGGCTCCCAATATAAGTCTCCGTATGGTTAAACCGGAGTGGGAACGAAGCTACCGTCCCCGCTTGTAACCAAGTAACTACAGGAGGCACCATCTCTGAATCCGCCGCTGGCACTCCTCCTTTTTCTCCCATGCTATTATAGCACGAATACGCAGAGCGCGGATCAATTCCTTCACTCTCCTCACGCCACTTTATCTCTTTTGGGATATCCAGGGGCGTCCCCCTACAATGAGCTTCCATGATCCGATCCCGTAGATAGCCTAAAGAAACCTCTGGCAGCCGGAATGCTGCATTGATCACACTCGCCAGCACACCTGGCTCAGATGCCGTCAGCACCGATGCTAGGTCAGGCCGTGTCGACCACACCAACGTCGACGTCGTAGCAGATAGCGGTAAAAATGCAATAGGCCCCGTAGATAAGAATCGCTGATAGGCTATCGTGTTCGGTCGCTCGAACGCGCCCCGTGGCGCGTGCTCCATAGTCGCTACAATCGCCTGAGTGTCGTACGACCACCCGAACGAAGGTATCTGAGCATACGCCCGGACGGGCGAATTAAATCCGTCGGCTCCGACAAGCAGCCGCGCCCTGAGAACTTGACCGTTGTCCAGATGGACGAGCGGCCAGCCCCCCTTTTCCGCGCTGTCGGGTAGAATCGACTGCACTTTTGTCTTGTCGAGCAGCTCTACACTGGGGCATGCCTCTAGATGCCGTAAGAGACCGCGTTGCAGGTTTAGATTTTCAGTCAGTCTCGCCATGCCGTCCTCGAGACCGGCTTCAGAGGCCGAAAAGGTAATTCGTGCGTCAGAGATACCATCCCACACCTGCAAACACACAGTCAGAGTCGTATATACGTCGACAGAACGCGCCTTGCCTGCATTTCCTCTATCGGCATTGTACGTCGCGCATCGACATGCTCCCAAGCACCAGTATCTACACACCTAATCAGCACGTCCATATATAAAAAAAATCCATCTCTACCTTTAAGAAAAGCTTGCGACGAGTTAGTGAGCGAGCTGACCCGGTTGGAAAACGTGCCCGGCGCGGGTATCCACCGATGCACCTTTCCCAGATCACCCGCTTCCACGAGCACGACGCGCAGATCCCGACGCACAGCCTGACACGAGCCTACAG
>QOVE01000913.1:0-12329 GCA_003521275.1 Tricholoma sp. MG99
AGAAGTTTGAAGTTCCATGGAGAGCCCGGCGTAGAAGAGTCAAGACACTCGGTATGCTCATCATGTAATATGTGCATACCACGCGCAATCCATGTAGCGACATATATGTAAGCTTTCATGGGATCCTGACTGGTATGTAGGTAATCTCTTATCAATCACATCTTCGCCACGGCAATTGGCATAATCGGTCATGTATACGGACATTGGAATTCTCCCCATCTTTAGGAGATAACACGAGCATGAGATGATGAAGACGATTTAGTGGAAGGCTGTGGTGGTGGTGGGAGGAAGCAAGGAATGTTGCTAGAAGAATCCTCAATGGTAAAGTGTATTGAGCGTCGTTTCAAGCGTTCCTGTATGCGTTTACACTTTCATCAAGGTATTAGCATATGGTAAAAAATGAATACAGGCATATAAATTGCATATAAGCGGGTAGGGAAGCATGGATTAGAGATAAGCGTTGTCGACAGTCGTTTGTATGCCTACTGGTTATAAGCTTTCAAAAATTCAAGATCATCGCGAAATTTACTATGCCGCTGTCGATTGCCTTGAAAATTGCGATAAATTCTACAAGCGTATTCTTGATCCTCGCCGAGTGGAATCTGAATGGGACAAAACCTCGTGTGTCCTTGGTATTGAATATGTTGCGAATCCTCAAGAGAAGCGGGCGAATTGCTAATATAGATTAGCCACGATCCAAGAGACGACAGACCGGTCAGACGAGCACACAGCCTCCATCGCCACGTCTTGGCATCCGGTAACCCTTTTCCCTGCCTCCCATAGCTGGCCCACTGACGAGACTTATGAACGGTCCCCTTGTGTTTCAACTACTCTCATTGAGGGACCTGCTAGGACAAGCGGGGGAGAACGCCGCGGCCACAGCCTTGGAGCGTGCAATACAGAAAGGCTGTGGTGCAAGCGGCGACAGAGCCTGGCTGATTTTGGGATGTATTAGCGGAAGGTTGAGCAGAGCCCGATCCCATCCATCTAAACTCGGTCTCTTTGAACCCTGCTTGGTGGTCCCCTTGTCTTCTGATCGATTGTGATATGCCTGCAAGCCTGCGATATATGCGCTCAGCATCAATCACATCAAAGATCGTCTCACATATGCAGCGAAGCTGGAGAATGAAGGGAAGAGGAGTCTCCATGGTAGTAAAGTCGGGTACTTGCAAGCCACGCCGGAGGTGCTTAGGATCTCCGTTAAAGCAGCCGCGTAGAAAAGATGGATTTGGCTGTCTTCGAACTTGAAAAATTCAAAGGACCAGCCATCGGAGAAAATGCAGTGGATAGGTAGAGAAAAATTCTCAGAGAAGTTGTTGAAGTCGCAGCCTGGACATCCAGGAGGTGAGGAGCAGGAGATGTAAGCCTGAAACGCTGAGGCTTACCATCACATTCGGCTATAACCTGGGCAATAGCCTTCAAACGCTCCGCGTCATTTCCTTCTTTGAGCTTCATCTCGACGAAAAGAATCGCGACAGCGCCAAAGGTTTGGAAGAAGTACTTGATGCGGCCCTGCGTACCAATGCAACGGCCGATCGTAGTCTCTGGGTTATTCCTCAGCATGAAAGTGAACTGCTTGACGAGATGGTTGAAAACCTGTTGGTTGTGGTGAACTTTCGAGGTCGCGAGAGAACCGGATTATCCGCACCGGAGAGAAGAACCTCGATCTCGCCTCTTCTGTAAGATGCTCAGGAGGGGTCCCGTACTCCATTAGCATGACATCTATGTCCGTCACAATAGACTTGAAAAGATTTGTGGGAATTCGAGAGCGGTGGATCTCAAGGATCTCAATGTCTTTCAACTCATTCCAAGGTTGAAGTCCAACGAGAGGAGCGATCTCAGCATACGTGGCTTTGGAGGAGCTACCTCCCACGCCGGGTTCTACGTCAAGTTTCAACACGTTAGCACACCAGATTCCAAACATAGAACATAGAGACAGACCTGAGTCGTCGTCTTCCAACATGGCAAGATCAACACTGAACTGCTTCATGAAGCGATGTATAACGGCCATAGCGGCGTCTAGTGTATCAGGAGTAGGAGTGCCTGTGGGTGCTGCCGCGGAAGTGTCACGCCGTTGCCTTCGCCATTTTAGACCGTGGACGTTTTGCCTGAGACGTTGTCGGGGTTGCGATTTCGGGAAAATCACGTGCTGTGAATGCTGGCACTTGCAATTGCTGAGTGCTCGCTGTTGTTCGCGAGTTGGTAAGTCTCTTTTCTCTTTCATTCTCCCTATACATCCGGCCGATCCAACACCAGCGGCTGCCCCGTACTCACCTCGACCAAGGACCACATAACCACTTGATTCCCGGCGCTGCAGTGCTGAGCCTTTCAAGAACCTCTACTACGTCCTTGCTCATTCGCACGTGCACCCTGGATGCGTCTCTCCAGTGGCCGACACCCCCCCATAGACCACCGTCGGTGCACTAGACGCTCAACATCAATCTGATTCCTCCAATAGCAGCAAGTTCCCGAACACGGAGGCTACTCGTATCACGACAACTCTGTATGTATCACCGCATACGCACGCTTTGGCCGTCGAAGAGGAGATGGATTCCGCACCCCAAGACCAGCCGCAAGTCACACCACTACCGCCCTCTCCTCCACCTCCGCCCACTGGCACCCCCGACCCATTCGCCCTCTCCCACCCCTTCCTGGCATTCGACTCCCTCGCCCTACCAACCCACACTCCTGCCCACACTCGGAGTCGCCCCCGTCGTTTTGCTGTCCACGCGGTTGGGGCTGGGGCTGGGGCTGAGGCTGGGGTGGGGCCCGCGTCGCTTGAGGTGTGTCTGCCGACGATGCAGGCCCAGCTGTAGACTATGGCGGTAAAAGTGCACAAAAAACAAATGTCAGATATATAACTCACCTTGTCGCGCAGCTTGACCCAGTCTGCAACCAGTTTGTCGCCAAAATATTATTTCTGGTCGCAGGAATAAGTGAGTGTTGTCAGCTAAAACATAAATATGGTCACATACCATTAAGATATGCCTAAAATACTCAAGTGTCATGGTCACCGGAATTTGAGTGTGTCGCTGCAAACTTGCAAACGGCAGTCGCAGCAAATTCCGGGGGTAGTATTGGCTGACAAATGTATCACGTGATTTATCTTATCAGTATTTGATCAGTATTATACGGTGCGTTCAGGCTACCAAAAACCAAGAATCATGAGCTCAAAGATATTATATTTTATTGTGCTCTCAGAAGACACACAAACATATTGATAGTTTCCAGTAAGCACGGAAGTGAGTGAGACAGAAATAGCGCAAAAGTTGAGGATTCTGATATCGTGGGAATTTATGGTCTTGGGCCAGATTTTACGCGAAGCATACTATTCATTGATTAAAAGTTGAGATGTATGATAATGGAGTCAAGGTATAATCTAGTAGCGATCCAAAAATGCACACGAAAAAGGAAGGAGATGAACTCTAGACTCTAAGTAAGTATATGCGGCACTCGCCTACCTCCTGTGAAGTTACATCATAATGCAATTAAAGACTTGTCACTAGATTATTAGAATGCAAAAATGAGCGGCTTAGGTACCAAGGCTGAAGGAGACTTGCGGCTATGAGAGTCAATGCTATAAAAAGGAGTGTGCAAGGTGCAATCCACTAGAAATTAAAGGAGCGTAACCCACTCCACGGGTTCTCCAGAGACGGATCGATTACGAACGACTGGGAATGTGGTTTAGAAGGTGCAGGCACAAACAGTGGAGTTGCCATTCGTGTCGGATCGCGATCAGAGTGCGATGAACCCGGTGATGATTCTATTGTAGACAACATTCGCGGCCCCGCTGGCTCAATGATAGCAGCGTGTGAAGAGTCTGAAGACGCACTAGGCTCCATTTGGGCAGCTGGGCTCGATGCTCCTTGAGTGCAGAGCCATTCCAAATCAACGAGAGAATCTGAGCCGATGACGGTATCCGATTCAGATCCATCAACATCTGAGCGATCTACTATAAGAATCATCCGATCTCTATCACTGTAGAATGACGGACCGTTATTCATTGCTCTAGACATAGCTATATGTCCAAGGTTCATGTAAATCATTGAAACTTTGCGCAGAGAAGGAAAGATAATACACACCTCTTGTGACGGTACGTGCTGTTCCGAGTGGAGACTTTTTCTTGGCACGTTTATCTAGGATTCGGGAGGGAGACCGAAGGCTGTCTAATTTAGAATCACTTAGAAGTAATGTGTCCAGCTTTCGTTTCAAACGACTGCCGCTACTCTAAGCATTAGTTAAGCTTGAATTACCTAGACCATCTGATGGTGGACACATAATATGATTACCCTTCGACCAGGCCTTCAATATGGAACTCGGAATGGGACAGCGGGTTGCTACATTGAGATGAATGAGAGTAAACCGACGATAGAATTTCACACCGCATCGTACCTAGAATGACCGAGTGTTCTTTGAACCCTGCTCGTGATGTGTGAGAGTTGATGTACAGCTGTTCACCTGTTGGGAACAGAGCACCAGGAACGATGTGGAGACGTCTATTGACCTTAACACATAAGACCCAGTGCGGGAGGAAAAGTCCCGATGATGAATCGTTCTCATTGAGCTGAGCAGGCTGGCTATCAAACCACTGAAAAAGGACCGGGAGAATCTGGTGCAGCTTAGATTCCACGTCATGTACTGACCAGTCCCTCTGGAAAACGATCTCGTTCACACTGTCAATAGCTGCAACATGCTGCTGGATTAGATGTTGGACGTGGATGATTGTTGGTGGACATGGCTTCGGAAGTCGATACTCAGAAGCGCTATCATCACTCCCGATACCTGAGCCTATATTAAGATAGACCACTCAATGAGAAAAGCTGCTCACCCTTTCGATTCCATACGGGAGAACAACCACGGTTTTCACTTTCAAACAATGGTTCTGTGAATTGGGTGTGAGTGTCCAGTTATAGGTATGCTAATATCAGCTTCACGCTCACTGATTCTGCTTCCTTCTCCCGTTTTTGGGTACTATCTGAAGATACCCATGATTTACCCTTGCCTTTACCAGGTGCTTGACTTGTTTAGCTGAAGACTTACGTATCCCGCGATTACTCTCCTGAATAGCCAAAGCAACAGCAGGTCTCGAGGAAGGACCCTTGGTGGAGGACTTCATCAAATTTGCCAAGGAGGAAATGAGTTGACGCATGCTCGCGTTAGAGATAGCCAGTTGTATATCCTCTGTGCCATCAAGACGACCTTGGGCTTCGTAGAGGCTCCCGAGGTTATTGACAGTGTCAAGCGTGGCTGGCGAGTATCAAGGAACGGCTTGAAAGAGAATTGAGGATTTTGATAATGGTTTGATTCGCGATCGACAAGGAATACAATGGGGCGCTGTCGTATCATGGCACAACCAACACAGACAGCAGCTATCACAAGCGGTGGTGTGATTTATAAGGGAATGTGCGTACTTGGGTGGTTGATATCGTTGAGATGGTGATGGTGCATATAGCGAACGGGTAGGCTGGGCATGATTGATTTTATGACGAGCACAAGTGGCTGGCGGTCAACTCAAAAGGGCGATATGGACTAGACCCGCGGTTTCAACAGCGCTTATAGACGTAGGCAGAAAAGGTCAGAGCACAGAAGATCTGTATTTCATAAAACGCAGAAGATTGTTATATCACATGCACACATATACACACCACCCGACGTAACCCCGTACCAGCAAGGAAAAGAAGAGTGCGTGAGCAAGGGAGCAGATGGAAGGGGGAGAGTACTTTGGGCCTTGAGGATATGGAGGATTTTGTTACCGGTGACGAAGCGGACCTGGGGGATGCCGTGGGACTCACGAAGGGTGACCCCGATTTGGGAGGGGGTGAGACCCCTCGTGGCGAGCTTGATGATGTGGTCGACGACGTCCTCTGGTGTTGTCTTGAGCCACGTCGGGGGAGCGCGGCGGTAGGGCAGAGCAAAGGACGCTGATCAAAGAAAGAGGTGAGCAGATGAATATCGTATTGTGAGATGAGAGCGTACAAATGCCCGTGCATACAACCCATGGCTGGATAGAGTTGTGTGTTCTACAAAAACAATGAGTTATTAGCTAGATTAGACTCGTTACCGTCTGTCGTACAACTTAGTAGGCGAGCAACTGTCGTAGACAGACTGGAAGAACTGAGTTTGAATTCATGGGGGTGCGCGAATTATATCACGTGTGATCACATGTGTAAAACCTCCCCTAAACACAGTCGCGTTCCGAAGTTCCGTGACGCGTATTCTAATATAGTAGCTCCAACTTGAAGCAACCGCCGCCCGTGTATTGTTATGCTTCAGCTCTTCAAGGTCCTTGATGGATAGCCTCACATATCACGAAGATGATAATATTCTCCTGGTTCTGCTTTCTATTTTTTCCTCTCCCTGCGGTCTATGCCTTCTGATGCAATACCTGGGGTACTGGCAGCTATCAGAGCGCTCGATAACAACGATATCACCGAATATGCATATAAACTTATCTCAGATGAACGACTGCCTTCTTGTGACTTCTTGAGCTCTCTCTCAGCTTCTGACCGTGCAATAGCATTGCACGCGTGCCTTCTGGTTTATGCTGTGACTCCTGGCAACATCATTCCTCGTGCCTTCCAGCTCCAAGCTTCTCTGGAAACGGTTCAAGGACGTGATAGGGTAATAATCGTGGGAACAGGTCATGGCAAGACGCTTTGCATTGTTATACCTCTGTTGTTATGCTCTGGCTCTACAACAATCACCGTTTCACCACTCAAACGTCTTCAAATGATGCAGGTGCTTATTGTTTATTATTTTGCAGTTTACATACTGTTTACATACCGTTTTATGTGAAAGAGTTTATCTCACTCGGAGTTCCTTCTCTCGCAATCAATGAAGACACGACACATTCAGAAGGTATATGGAAGGTAACGGTTTCATCCTCATTTCTCCAAGATGACATGTTGAAAAAGAACTATAGCAAGTGATGGATGGCCGTATTCCCCATCTCATTGTTCAGCCAGAACAATTCCAAATGTACAAAGGACACTTGCCACGATTAGCACGTCTACTACATGATCAAAAGTTTACCCAACGAATCAAGCACATCCATGTTGATGAAGCACATAATGTGTATACTTTTGGCTTGAATCAACGTGGAATACCTGCATTTCGACCAGCCTGGGGATCCCTCAATGAAGTCCGTGTCCGACTTCCTAAAACGGCATCCTGGCAGGCTCTTTCCGCAACCCCGCCCCCACATATACTCAAGACTGTTGATGAAAAGCTGTCTCTGTCTTCTTCTCGTCGTCTCATCCAGCTCTCGATCAATAGACCTAACATAACGTACGCGACCCACACACTTGTGGGCGGTACGAATAATTTTCATAATCTCGATTGCATTATACCTCAACCCTTTCACCTCTGACCCAGATGGATGGAGTGCGGGCAAAGAAGTATCAAAGTTTTGATCGCTGTTTGGTATTCTCAATGAACTTGGACGAGCATGTGGGTCTTTCAAGGGAGTCACAGGTAGCCGAGAGATGCCAGAAAAGAATTTGTCATACGAGGATACACTCTGGTGATGCGGCAGTGGACTCAGATGTGAATGATGGTCATGTAATACAATTGGACTGGATAGTGGACACAGGGAAGATATCAGATTACCCAAAGAAGTTGACTGCAGTGAGCTCGAGAAGAAATCATTGTAGGTTGGAACCGGGTTCGCATTTTTAAATAACAGATCTTCTTGGATGCGCCGGTGGGCAAGGATGTCGGCAGATGAGGCAGTTCTTGATGCTTCTGGGACCATAGACGCGTAATATGAGCTCTCAAAGATTTCCGTAGGATTTAAGCTAAGCCACACTAGCGTTGACGCGCGCGTTGACTGGCAGGCGCGTTAAGTCGCGTATGTTGAACAGGAGCGTGTTTAGGGGAGGTTTTACACATGTGATCACACGTGATATAATTCGCGCACCCCCATAAACTCAGTTCTGCGGCCTGCCAGTCTGTCTACGACAGTTTGGCACCTTACATGTATAGTACGACAGACGGTTACGAGTCTATAGCTAGATGTCATGGGAAACAACGCACGAGGGGTTTGGCTTGACCTTGCTGAAGGAACGATGCATAGTATCCGGCAATCCCCGTGTGCTTTTCCAACTATACAATCCCACGTCACGCGTCTTGATTGTGTTTGGTCATGCTCAGCCGTCACGATCGCCCGCCTGATCCAACATGGCATAAACCGCATTCGCTGTCTCGTAGTCTTGGCCACTCCCTCTTCCTCAGCATATCATACATCGTGCTTGCCCATGTGCTCGGTGGCACGTGCCTGACGGCTGCATTGTTTAAGCGCTGTTTGGTTATGTAACAATAACATCATGTGATAAAAACACTCCACAATCGGAGTTTCGACACTGAACCCCACGCTTCACGATAGCTAATTTGATCCGTTCTACGAAATCGGGCAGCGACTGGTCAGAAAACGAGTTGCTAGCATACAACATAAATGTTCAACGCCAAAATCACACCAATTTCTTCGGTCCAGAGCCTGGCCCTACCGACCACCTCGATCCCAACTTACTCTCAACCGCCGATCCCACCATTTCCGCTCATTTCTCCCAGGAGATGTATCGCTTTCTCGCCTACCTGGACCTGGCATCACGTGCAAATGCTGGACAGGAAAGTGTCATCCACGATCTCGCCGCTCGCGAGAAGCGCTCTCGAAGTCACAGGTTTCGATGAGCGAGGCACAATCCTTCGTACACCCTCCGACATTCCTTTTACCATCTGTGGAGTCAACTCCATGATACTTTTGGTAGCTGATAAGACCAACTTCAGCACCGCAAATCCCGAATCCCAGGTCATCGCCGACTCGGAAGCGATTGCTACCTTTCAGTATAACAATCGAAAGCGTGAAGAGCTTGGCCTTCCCTCTCTGGACAAGATGACGATTCCATGCATTGTTAAGGTGGGAACGCGGCCATTCTTCTACAAGGTCCCAGTTATCCAGAATCTCTGCGACTGTGTCATCGGTGGTCAATATCGTTCGCAGCCCACAATCGTCACCCGTTGCGCCCGCCCGACGTCGGGCGTCTGAGGGTATGGAGGTCCCTGATTATCGTCGCGCTGCCCTGCAATACTACGACGCGTTCCATGAGTTAGCGAAAGCGTGTTGGACCTCATTCCTCGATGGCTGCGAATAAGGTATGTTGCATAATCATAACCAATCGCATCTGACCGCATGTATCGCCGCAGATGTTCAATCACACTGAAGAGGTGTATCATTCCAAGTTTCAACTACTCACACGCATTCATACTTCTCTGAAAGCATGTCTCCATCCCACCCAAAATTTCCAATATCCTCGTCCTCCGCCCCACCCGCTTTCTGCGATCGAGTCTCAGCTGCACCCCGGTCCTGTAATGATAGATTCTCTGGCATTCTTCCTCCTCCTATTCGCCATCCTTCCCTCCTTTGCCCTTCCCGAACACGTCCTGCGGCACGTGACACAATCCGAAAGTTTCATGCATGTATGCGATGAAACTTGACTCAAGCTCCCGCACACTCACCTTGGGCCTTCCTCGCCCCTTCATTTTCCCTAGTACTTGCACCGCAGGCTACGCACACCTGTCCAATAGACAATTCCACTTCCCCTTGGTACGCTGATCCTCTAACCCCCATCGATATCCGACAGCTAATGTCCAGAGATGTACATCCGACTAGACCGATTGCGTCATACTGATTATCCCTATTCCATAATGACAATCTACAACGCATCTACCCACAACCAAGAGTGTCGGTGTATGCCTTAGGCCTTATGTGCATTCCTGAGCCCCACCGCAATTCGCTGACCCCATAAACCGTGCGAGCTCCAGCCTGCCAATCTGCTCCGCAACGATGTTGTTCATCCCGTTAACATGTGAATCTTGTGAGCTAGATGGCGCCGCTGTGCAATCAGGCAGGTCGTGTGAACCATGACCTCTATCTATGCTCAAAGTACACCAATCTCAATCTGTCGACCCCACCGCGCATGACCCGTCCAATTTATGCTTCCGTCGACCAGTTCTGCGTCTACACCGTTTGTAGAGCTTTTGTCTTTATTGCAATTCCCACTGGGCGTCCTTCTCCAAGTTCTGCGCCTGTTAACCTCCTTTCAACTTCAACCTGCCACCTTGTCTATTTGGGCGTCGACTCGCCGTTTTCTCTCTATAAAACCCTTGCGATGGTATCCACTACCCCATCTCTCACTACCATCTCTTTCCCTCGTCGAGTCAACTCTATCTATCAACGTGCTCCGTAACGACTTGGGCCGGCGCTATTCAACTTTCCATTGCGGCCCCTGTGAGCCAGACGGTGCCGCTGCGCACCAGGTGATCGATGATCGCCCAGGTCGAGCAAATAAGATGTTTACTCGGGCTCAAAGTACGTCGATGTACGCAGTCCCACCATCAATTGCCAATCCTTCGACCCCGCAAACCCTGCGAGATCTGTCCAACCAAAACTCTCTGCTTCCAAATTCAACATCTGCGTTTGTAGAGTTGCGTAATTCTTTTGCCAGCCTGAGGCGCCCTCAAATTTCTGCACCTATTATGACGTTCTTGCCTTCGTCTCTATATAGTTGCGGCGTAATACCCCGCAATGGTAATGACTACCCCTCTCTTTTCCTTCGTCTTCCGAAGTTGCTAGTGGAGAGGACCAGTTAGCCATATTCGTATATGCAGCCTCCACGATCGACCCCGTATCTCTCTCCGTCACCTGCATCGAGGCAAACGATGCTATGTCACCTAACACGGTTACCTCTCACGAGGATTAAAAAACAGATGATTATACTAAAGAGTCCACGTACACAGGACACGAGTATCTCACACGAACTTCAAGTCTACAGCAGGACGATCGTCGGTGTGACCAAAAAGTCACTCAACGCGCGGACCTAAACAAAGAAAAACGTACGTGTTCTGGGCCGGTCATCACTGGCAATATCCTCGTCCTTGCTTGGCTCGACAGAAGTCCTCGTCTCGATGTTACGTTTGGGCGGTGACGTTGGTGGTGGTGCAGCTACCGCACAAGGATCCAGGCCCGAGACGCGTTTGCTTGAGCCCGTCGCGTGTGAAAAGCTTGCCTTGCGTTGGAAAGCGAGTTCAGGCTCACCACAACGGGACATGGTCAGGGAGCAGACACTTGCGCTTGAGGAAATAATTGATAATCCGGGTCGGCGCTGCCGGACTCGACGTATCGCAAGACACGTTCGAACTCGAGCAGAAAATCACAAGCCTGAAGCCATGCGCATGACATCACCAATAAGCACGACCATGTGATCGAAGTCATGCGATGATCATGATTGCGATCACAATTCGGATTCCAACTCTTGGCTTTCAGCTAAGTACTCTGAGCCGAACTAAAGCCATTGCCTGACAACAGTTGAAAGAACAATAATACAGCGCCGTGCCGTATGATATTTGATGAAAACTGGGTGAATTCGCCATTGGCTCGGCAGTTTCAAGCGGTAAGCATGAGCAGAAATAACTTGATTGGTCGAGCACAATCACAAACTTCTTAGACTCGGCGGAAGCCTGAATGTGCTACATCAAGATCCCGCGTGGACTTCGACTCCTAGTCGGAGACTTCTTTTGGCCTATATTACTATTGATTACTATCATGACTCTGCCAGCGCGTGCACCAGATGTGGTGGTAAAAAATACATGTAATATAGCCTGAGAGCAGATGGACGCAACCATAGTAGTATGCATTCAACGAAACAAACGCCTGTCGGTGGCAGGCTCTCGAAGAGGTCCAGTGATTACCGATGCACCTATATGTCGCATGCGTCTCATCCTCCGCATATAGTGGATGTTACCTAACTCATGTACGTCCTACCGCGCTCGCAAACTCGCAAAAAAGCATAAATGAACTTTGATCTGGCAGATTGACTCAAGCGTCTTCTGAGTCGAGTTCAGCCGTCATGCGACTCAAATGATTATTACGGTTAGGGTTACTGGCAATGATCTTCGCAACGAGAAAAATGATAATGCTCCGTACTTCGTGGACAACTTGAATCCCATTATGCCGCGTAATGAACTTATGGTACGCAGAGGAGGTTCGAATTCTGTCGTCCCACAGCGCGCAGTTCGTGGTAAATGCTAGGTAATGCATTAACAATGTTAGTGCTACATGGTGTTGGAGTACTCAGTGGAATATGAAATTAGAGGTAGTGAACTTAAACGTCCATTTAAAATCCAGGAGTGGGGAACAGAAAGTGACGACAGCGGCGCTAGCTAAAGAACAGGTGACTCAGAACAGACGGCCGAGGTCCTGTAGGCATATCTATTTTCAGCTCAAAGAAGCACCTACGTTTCTGAACGGGATTTTGGTGGGACGTTCTCCTGGT
>QOVE01000915.1:0-25153 GCA_003521275.1 Tricholoma sp. MG99
ACCAATGATATCCCATAGCTTTGGCCTTCCACCAACAGCTATGGGTTATGACAGGTTTGACTGTAGTATTTTACATAACTGATTCGATTCTGAAGAAGATTCGACTTCATTCTTCGCTAGCGTCGGTTACTACGTACGTACCTGTATTCAATTTTGGTTGCCACAATATGTATGGATCACGGAGGTATTATAGTAGTCAAACAAATTGAAGCCACTGCGCAGTTCTTGTTTCGAGTTAGTAAATAAAGTGATCCCACAATAGCCATCACTCATCCAGCTTGCAGACTGATTGTCAACTTGTCTGAAGTTCCTTTCTCTTCAAGTCGCTCTTTACGCTACCTTCTTTCATGAAGCTTCACGCGTTCAAGTTTTCAGTAGCGGTACTATGGCTGGTGCCTTTCACCATCGTTTCCGCTTTCAGAATACCCTTCAAACAAGTCAAGCATCGACCAACAAGTCTCCGAAAACGTGCAAGCATCAGCCCTGCAGACTTCCAACTTTCTGTGACTTCTACAGCTGGGAGTGACCTTAACCTAAAGTGCATTTCGATTTTTTTCTATATCATTCGCACATGGTTTATTGTTCTGAAGTACCGTGCACGACCTTATTTACATGGCCAACGTAAGTTTTTTAATATCTAGCAATGTGATGGTGCTTACACGTCGTTTACTCCAGATTACTGTCGGAGGCATAGGTTTGTTTCTTAACTTTGACCATTGTTCACACATCTAACGATACACAGAATACCCCATACAGCTGGACACAGGATCATCAGATCTCTGGATAAAAGGCCAAACCACACCATTGCCCAATAGTGAACAGACGGTTTGTTTCCATTGTATTGTTTGGAGCCATTACTTACTAAATATCGCAGTCAATAACATATAACCTCACTGTACATTGCTTCTTATTTATGTCCGTTGACGGCTTTTTAACGTCTATATCCAGTATGCAATTGGTTGGGCCTACGGTCACGTCGCATATGCGCCCGTTCAGTTTGCCAAGTCAGCAGTGTTTTTGTTTCCCAGTTGTTTCATTACTTATATCCTGCAGCCTGACCGTCCCTAAGCAAGCCTTGCTCGATGTCTCTGTAGCTCAAAACCCGGCATTGGGTTATGGGGCAAACGGCATAGCTGGTCTAGGATTCACCTCTCTTTCCACTGTGGATGCGCTTGTGAACGCCTCGAGTGCATCAACTGGCCGAAGTCTTCTCTATAACTTGTTTAACGCTAATCCGAGTGAGCCGAATTTCGTTGCCTTCGCCTTGCAGCGGAGTACAGAGGCTAGCGATGAAGTCCAGGGTAGCTTTTCCATTGGTTCGTGTTTACAAGTGATTTAGAAGGCGGAGTTATTGATGTATTACAGGTGAGTACGATCCCCAGTATCCGGGAGCAGCGAACACGACATCAATCCCCACATGGCCAATCACCTCACCGAAGAGATGGAATGTCCTACTTGATGCTGTCATCATTGGTGAACAAATCGTGGTCCCTACTACTACTGTTGTTGGTGCACCCAGCAATAAAGCAGTAGTCTTGCTGGATAGCGGTTCATCATACACGTACGTTCTTCACTCCAGATGAGCGCGACGTTGCCCCTTATTCTTATATAAGTTACGCCCCCAAGGCGATCTGTGATGCTATCTACAGCAATGTGACTGGTGCCCAGTATGATGCGGGTTTAGGGCAGTGGGTGGTACCATGCGACTATGAGATTGACATGGCACTTCAAATTGGGTAGGTGGTTCGTGTCAGTTGTTTTCATGAACTTATGAGATCTCTTGTAGAGAACAAGTTCTTCCTTTACATCCACTTGATGTGACACCTTCAGGTCTAACTGATCCTACAATATGTGTTGGTTCATTTATCCCGCAGACCGTCTCTGTCGGTGCTGGAGAATTGTATGTCATATCTAGCCTTCCGTTCCTCATTCTCACTAGTATCTGTACAGCGACTGGCTCATCGGCGACAATTTCCTCCGTTCAGTCTACTCCGTCTATGATTTTGGAGACTTTGATGCGTCAGGGAAGATGGGCAACCCTTACATGAGACTACTATCCATCATAGACCCAGATGAGGGATCTGTCGATTTCCACGCTGCTCGGGGTGGTCAGCCCAAGACCAATATCACCTACCAAGGCCTCAATGGTGTCGCTGTGCAACCATCATTTTACATATCTCAGGACACCTCAGCCGCACTGGAAAGGATTGGAAAGTATATCCCTGCAATGCTTGGAATAGTTGCCCTCAATGCGCTGGTCTTGTTGATTCTAGTCGTTGCAGGCAGTATAATCTATTGCCGAAGGCAAAGGCGACGACGGATTCCTGCCAGAACCCCACGCGGAAGAATGAGCCCTATGCCAGTGAATCCCAGACATAGCTATCTTCCTGGCGTTCTCCCGCCACCTGAGCAGATGCATACGTACCAACCGGTATCAATGGCACTCACTGAAGACACATTTGTCCCCCCATCACCAGCATTCCACAAGTTTGATGGGCAGGCAGGCGATAGACCAAAATCCATTGCTTAGTTTGCTGTTCTGTGCAATCCAGGTCAGCCTGGATAATTGCTGTATACTGGTGCCTGCAGTTCCAAACGCTATCGAGAGTGCTATAAACGCTATGGACATTTTACCTCCTATCTCGCTTTATATTTACTCACTGGGTACTCGCTCTTGCATTCAGTATGGTAGTTGTATACCTCCTGGCGAGTGGGAAGCTTCTGATAATCTGCTATTGATAGCTATAATCATAGGGTCTTCTCGTACTGAGTAAGGCGAGTCTTAGTGTACTTTTCCTTCGTAGCGGGTATAAAATCAGTTGTTGGACCCACTGTCACTGCCTCCTTCACTTGATCCGCCAAATCCCTCCACCGTCTCAGTTCAGTTTCGGAAGTCTTCCCCGCATGGTTTGAGAGATCAGTGACAGCTTCTACTATGGCAGATGAAAGTTTAGAAGTGTAAAATGCTCTATTTTTGTTGGCTTTATTTGACTCGGCTTTCGTGTCTTCCTGTGTGAAAAACTTCTGCGTGAAAAACTGCTTGATACCTAGGAAGTCGACCACACGCAAACATTGTCGCAGGTTTGCACGACTGCGGCTCGCCAATGCAGTGCGCATGAAAGTGGATAGTGTCTCTGCAGTGGGAATCAAATTTCTCCCGGGCGCTCTTTTCTCAAGTCTGGGGTTGTTCGACACTGCCCCATCCATGAAGTCATGAGTATGATACCCCGTCATCAAGTCGAATGTTCGCGCTGCAGATCGCCAATCACCATCCCGCCAGCAGGCCGTCAGGACAATATTGTATGTACTCAGGGCAGGCCTGATCTTCGGACCATTGTGGCCTGTGATCTCCTCTCGCAGCATCCATTCCAGAGTATCAAGACAGGAACGTGCTAAACCCGAACCCTGCAATACCAGGCGCGCTTTAAGCACTTCTTCGATATGTGCTCGATCAAGGATGGAGGCTCCACCTGAAGCTTCCGGCCGCTTCATAATTTGTCGCAAAAAATGGTCACAGAGGTCATGTTTTCCGCTGTTATTGCAAAGTCGGAATATTGCAGCGAGTGATTGAGGTGCAAGAGGAATGGTTCCCGGAGACGATGGGATGTCCGGCGCGGTGAGCCCAAAATAATCCTGCACAATTTGCAAGGCAAACGTTTGGTCGGTGGGGCGTCCACGGGATAAGGCGCCCACGGCAGAGGTCACTATGAATGCATCCACCTGGAACCCCGGGGACTTTTGAGAAGCTTTTTGCATCTGAGTCCAAAGAAGTTTCGCATCACTAGCAGCCTTGATGCAGTCTCTGTCGCTGCAAGCAGATAACGCTTGAAACATAGCTGTGTATATGAATTGATTT
This sequence comes from Tricholoma sp. MG99, assembly GCA_003521275.1. Lineage (NCBI taxonomy): Eukaryota > Fungi > Basidiomycota > Agaricomycetes > Agaricales > Tricholomataceae > Tricholoma > Tricholoma sp. MG99. The sequence goes on from QOVE01000915.1 coordinate 3,857, forward strand.
GGTGCTAGTGGCCCTTCCGAGTCCATGGCGTAATAGACATCGAAAATCTCCTGCATGTGCCCTGCATTTCCAAGAACCTTGATGTAGGCCGCAAGGGGGTCGACAGAGAGCTCCGAGCTATTCTTATCATCCTTTTTGACAGAGTTCATATGACGCTGAAAAGAGTCGTATACTGAACGCGCGTTCGCGAGTTGTTTGGTATGAGTTGACCAATTTTCAACGCGAGACAGACCAGTGAGCATGGTTTGAAATGTTCGTGTGGTTGGGCTAAACCCGCGACGCTTCATCTGGAATTTTCGGTGATTAGCAAACGAAAACCAGTTTTGAGAACCACACTTACATCTATAAAAAGTTGATAGGCCAATTTAAAACGCTTTGCTTTCATGCATTCCCATATCAGTGTATTCCAGACAGGAGTGTTTTGTGCATCCAAAGGAGCACTTTTCAGCATGGACACGGCACCGTCAACGTGGCCTGTATCGCATAGTTTCTTCAGCCTCGCAGAGAGTACGTGTGGCTCGAGGAGACGGATTTCGGATTTGGGCTTCTCTTCCTCAGAAGGGTCGAAATGTTGAGAACGATAGTCAGATTTACGGGATGTGGATCTGGGTGAGGCATCATGCTTCGTTTGTTTTCTGGATGGACGATGCTCCGGGGCTGGCACGGAACTTGATGGGGAGTAGCGGGACTCCCGTCGAAGATAGCGAGGCAGCTGTGGTTGCTCGTAGTCCCCTGCGAGTTCTGCTTGCCTACGAAATGGTTGTACTGTGGTTGCTGATCTTGTTTGCGAAAAGTTGAGAATTGGTCTGCAAGCCACGCGAGGAAGAGTCTGGCGTACACAGGGATACAGCAGCCCAGACTGCCTCTGATGATGGGTAGCCTTGAGTCTGCGGAGCATTCAGCTGCAGTTTGGATTCAGAACTTGAATATGACCCGTGACGACTCAAAACTTATTTTTCCCCAGTTCAATACATAAAGTTCGGTCCGGTGGTCCGGTGGCCTGCATTTCAACCGCACATATAATCACTGTTTACACGTTTACGCGTTTATGGACCATAAGCTGCTTGGTGGTGGCCGCATTTCCCATAAACCGAATATGATAGCTATTGTACTCAACCTCTTCCTGCAAATCACCCTTAGTGCTGTGGCCCATAAGCCAATCGTCGTAATAAATCATCGACCAATATATGTATCCGACGAGTTCATGCGGTCTACTTGCAGTTGCTACGATATTACAACGCTTTTTTCTTGTTAATTGTAAGATCGATCCTCCGCCCAATGAGTGCCAGTGCAAACAGGCTGAAGCAGGCAACCGCCACAGTAAATGGTTTTCGGAGGTGTGCAGAAAGTGGTACTTTGTAAGATACCTATCGGAGAGACTGTTAAGTGGAGAACTGAGAATGTGGTTGAGGACATACGAAGATACTACGAGCATGCATGACGGTCAGATTCTTGTACTTGAAGATAAGCACGGGTCGGCCTATGGAATCAAGATAAGTGATGTGTGTAGTGATCCAATTTGCGACAGCCGGAAAGGGTGGCGAAAAGTCAACATCACTATAAAGAATTGGTTTATTTTTTTAGATCCTCGAAAAGGCACGTATGCTCACGTTGCACCCTCCGGTAAGATGACCTTGACCTCAGCTTCCTCGATAACGGCCCCAGGGATTGGAGTCATGATCGGAATTTCAATAATGTAATTCCCAGTTTTGGCATCCCAGCTAGCTGAATCTCCCAAGGGAACATCCCAACCAAGCGTGAAACTATAATTCCAGCCGCCCAATAAAGGGTAGCGGGGACGCAGCTCAAGGACACTGTAGCGATTAGCACGCGAGCCTTTTGGGGCGGCAGGCGCAACTCGAAGGCGAGACGTAGAGACATTGCCAACAAGGTCATAGTAGTACGTATTTCTGATGCCAGGCGGGAGATGGAGGGCCAAGGAAGGCAAAGTGTGAGGCATACTGCGCTTGTAGAATGCGTGAGATTGATGTTCAAGTCGGGAAAAATGTCCTTTAAGCCTAGAGTTGACGGTAATTGTAAAACGTTGTCCAGTTCACTAGTTGCTCTTACCTGGGCCCTGCATTGTGTAGATGAATGTTATCTTCAATATTCAGATTGGCGCCCCAGTGGCTGATCTCGGCCGCACGCTTTAGCTGCATCACCTCTAATAGAGGTTGATCGTGGTAGTAGTGTACAACGATAGATTGCTGGTGCTCGGAGATGAAGTGGTCATTGCTTGAAGGTGGTATGCTGTGAAATGGCCCATATGTTATAGTCGCACCAGATTTGGTCGCTACATCATCTTGTGCAAAGCCTTGAATTTTTTGTGGAGTGGTGAAAGAGATTATGCGAGGTGTCTGTGCCCTATGAAAAACCTATTGGTACCAAATAACTGAACATTGACAGCGAGACATACTTGAGTTTTGTGCGCTGCACAGATGTGTGATAGGGACTCAGAACAAATAGCTCGGTCGCATACTTGAGTGCCTGCTCGTCTTTCTGTGCTACTTGCTCTGGCCATGGAGTTGTAGCGTGCGTCTGTACAGTTTCGAGAACAATATTGAAGCTTGAATTGACCGCGGGAGCCTTTGGAAGTGCTACGTCCAGTAAATGATAGTTTCTTGACGCTAAAGTAAGATAGGGTATTGTTTGAAGTTATGCGTATACGTACTTGTTCGCGTCAAGCCCACGTTCAGAGACAGCCAAAGCGGACTGTTGGCCTTTAATTTTTGCTTCAAGCCAGCTTGTTTTCTCCTTCTCTTTCAGACCAAGAGCAATGGTGTATACATTAGAGCCTGCCTCAAGAGCTTTGACTGCATAGGTCGTTGTGACGTGGACAAGGGATCCACCAAGTTCCACAGAGCGTACGATTGCAGTATTTTCAAAGGACGTGCTTGTAGACGCGAAAGATGAAGCGACCAAACTAATGAAAAGAAGAGGAAGGGTGTGCCAGCGATTTGTGGTCATGGCTAACCAGTATAATTGTCGCAAGTCCAGTGGTAACGTGTCAGAAGTGATGATCTATTTTTAGTCGACGACTCGCCCCGAAATGCGTATGTCATGTAACAGCTGCTATGAACCAGGCGAAATTAATATACATGATACTACCACCCCCATGTTGGCGCAGGGTTGCGTAGAGGTCTGTCTTCCCTTACCGCCGCCGCCGAAACAATCCTTTTCATTTTCCTTGCTCGCTCCGCCGCCTTCCGTTCCTCAAATGTCTTTCCCTCCTTTAACACAACGTGCATCCGTGAGTTTGAACGATGCCGAACTCCGTGATGACTACGGCCTCTAGGTTCTACTTTCCCTGGGGTTCTGGGGCCTTTAGTGACCCATGATTCGGCTGTATTAGAAGGATATAAGTAAGAACGAAAAACTGGGTGAGCCAAAATATACGTGCCTACAACAAGCTTAGGCTCATCCAACCGCTTATACCGGACAGCATGGTCTCTGGCAGTGGCGAGCATATTCATGATTCGCGAGCTAGCTCGTTTCTCACTAAATTGCATCTGCAGAATCGCGTAGTCGATGGGCTTTCCTGCGATTTGCCTGCCGAGCATGTTCAGTTTTCGATGGGATATTTTAAAGTTGGTAGTAGAATATTTGTGCTGGAACAAATTCGATTAACGAAGAACATCGGTCACGGAACCAGACAACGCACCGATGTTGGCCTAGGCTTGACTGGTTTCCACCTTGGTCCACCCACGGCCGAAGTAGGTTTTGATGGCGACTTCAAGTTGCGATTCATCGTTCGCACAGTTTCAAATATGTTTTGTGTCCCTTCCTTCGCAGCTTGTTTCTCTCCCGCTTCCATTTCTTCTTTTTGTTTCTCACGAACTGAAGGTGTTAGCTTATCCTTGACCCAGTCCAAGGGACTGATATAACTTGCACTGCAAACATTATCACTGATACAACAGAGTGTCAGAAGTGGGACTTACTGTCGCCGGGCTTCCAACGAAACGTTGGAAGTCCGTGGATGAAGCTGGCTAGTCACGGAAAAAACTTTACGCCTAACTGTCGTTAATTTTTTGTGAGTATGCAAGAAAGAAGCGAATGCTTGATATACCATTCCGTTGAGCACTCTGCATTGGTGTAGTTAAGGCTCAGAGGCGTGACTCATCGCGTGACGTCCGAGTCGCAACTTTCATAAACTAGCCATCTAGCGCATCTGCTGCCTGCAGGCGGCCCCTGCGCAATTTATATAGCGCCTTTACACAAGTTGCCTTTCGATTGGCAATGTCGTTGTTAGGCAAAATACTGAAAGTTTCTCTTCTTCTCATCAATGCCATCGCTGTTTTGAGCGAGGACCGTTTTCTTGCTAGGCGTACGTGTTCACCCGCTGACTGTCCTTTATTTGTCTGACCTATTCCATCTTAGTTGGCTGGGTCCCTTCTGGTCAACCCCAGAGCGTCAACGCTAGTTTCCACACAACGTACGACCAGAACGGGTATGGTGTAGCTCAAGGGGAGGCTGGGCTAAAAGCACGATTAATTGATCTCATTAGTGCCGTGAGGACACTTATGCGGAGTGCGTGAACTTTTGTTATATGAGAGTATACCTCTGACTCTAGGTTTGACTCCCCAGTACCTCTTATAGGATTTAACATTCTCGTCGTCGTATATGAGCTACTCCTGGGTTAGCTATCCGAAGTGATTGTACATCCAATTCTATGCTATGCCACACACGAAATCTGAGCTCCCTCGGAGTCCAGGTTCACACCTGGGTCAGGAATCTGTCTCTTAACATCACTGTCAACGGTCAAAATTATCCCAGCTGGTAGCCGTCTACGAAACGTTTAGTCGCTCATACTCGTCATTGATCTGCTTTACGAAATCAATCACAGTATGGCCGTTCTAGGATGATCGAATTATTGGTGTACTAATATCAACTGGTAACTTGATCACATACCTCGCATTCCTTCCATGTTTCGTCGTGAATGCAAACTTTGCGGCCGCTAATGAGGACTGTGCAACTTTTTCTGTGGAAATACGCCGTAAGCTACCGTTCTCGTCCAAGTTGCGGCTTAACCCACTCGATCCTTAGTTTCTGGCTCAAAATCACGCTCTCTTTCAACAGCCTTACTCCTTCGGAGCCTTTTCCACTGCCATCCAATCCTGCGCATTCACCCGCCCGACTTGTGCTCCAGTCGATCCCTACTATTCTAGCACACTTCAACGCGACATCGGGAGTCCCAACCTGTTCACGGCCTTCATAGTTTTGGCACTGAACAAATTCCCACCAACTCGAAGGTTCATATTTCGCAACACAAAGTTGCTGCACATTTCCCGCACATTCTTCAACCCCATGCATACATCGGACGCCAAAGTCTGACTCCGAAGGATCAATTCTAGGGAACACATAAGCTGGGCTAGTGACACAAGGGTAGCGCACCCACTTTGCTACATATGTCAAAGATAACACCATCTTCTCCGCAACTTTGTCCAACACATGATTGAATACGTTCTCGCAAAGAAGTGCGTCTGGGCAACGGCTCATAACCCCAAGTTGAACGCGAACTTTTACATCAGAATGAACAAGGCTTTGTTGATGCTGATTGGGAACTTGTAGAACTAGAGGGAGTTGTACAGCCAGGATGGCGGCAGGGACTAAACCCAGATACTGAAGCAGCCGTATCATCCCAAAGCAAGTAAGTCTACTAACGTCGAGCGAAAAGCTTTGAACTTAGCCTGGCGAGTCCTAGCCAAGCTTGTAGTATGAGTGAAGGGTCAAGATAGCTCAGGCTGTCACACCTAATGGCGTCAGACCACGTGAGGATATGATGGCGCACAGACCAAGCAGTCCTAAGTGGCTGAGTAGTAGTTATAGACAGTGCCCGCCGACTGAAAGCGTATAATGCAGCTAGAGATACACGCCGCACATTTCCAAACAACAAAGCTTGAGGATTACTATTGAGCAACGCTATCCCATGCTTTTCGGGTTTCAGGATCAGACGACGGTGGAGAGAAATATTGACAACGAGACCGGAATGCTAAATCATCATATGTGAGTTGTATTGTTACATAACGTGTTATGAGCATACCTTCGGCTGCTCGTTTGCGGACAATTGACTCCACTGTGAGCTCATTTTGAACTTGAGCGCGCTATGCATGGATACATATATCCTAAGATTCAAGCCACAAGTGAATTATCGAGTTTGAGTTCACACCTTTACGTCGTCCTTGAACATCTTCGCTTGTAATTTTCGCTGGCTTGCAGGGTCCAACGTTTGGTCTTCCATGACCTTTCGCTGATCAGTCAAAGACTGGTCCATGACGAGCACGCAATATTCAATTAATTCTGTTCGACGGGTCCAGTTGCCTATCTGTTTTCAAAATTTACCACAATCTTACATACAAGAACTCACCGACGAGCTCTCGCCACATACTTAAACATGCTTGCTCCTGTACATTCCCGCTACTTGCTGTATCCCGCAAACGTTCTTGATCCCGCATGGTCGCGTTTGCCCTGTTGAGTCTCATTGTTATCGTATCATCCAGACGTCGATATTCCCGCAGAATCTCTGAAAGCAAATTTGGTTTATGCTATTACTAGGATCAATGAAACGAAAACACCTTTGAACAACGATAGATCATGACACGTCGAGGGCGTAACATGCACCACCTGTGAGTGAATAGGTGCTTGCACCGCCAAACTTCCAAGTTGTGGCTGTCTTCTAGGTGACGGCATAAAGCGAATATCTGTGGCACGCCAAAAAATTAGAAGTACCGGCCCGTTCAAACGTTCATGAACGTTATTCTTTACGTAAGCTGTCCAACCCAACGGCATGTCGGCAACAAGTTGAACCTTCTTTTGCCACAATCTCTAGAGCCATAAGATACAGAGTAATGGGGCAAGATGATAATCCTTGTATGTAATTGGACGACATAAGAGAGGAAGACAGTCAGCGACATGCTTAATAATTTAAATTATTAAGAGGTGGACACAGCCAGTAAATTGAACTTTCAAATGCCTAATCCATGACGAGTCCGATGATGGTCATCGGGGTCGTATCAGCTAGTGGCAATTAATACTCTGGCATATCGATCTTATGCTTCTTCTTTGATGTTTTAGGAACGTAGCCATGCACCTCTACATGATGTCTGTGTCTTCTTGCCGGATCTTTGAAAGCTTCGCCGCAGTTATATTTGCATTCGTGAGGTGTATCACCAGTGCTAATTACCCTTGGTTAATTTTTTTCCACACACATCAGACAAGGAGATGACGGACTGTCCGGACATGTGTATCTCGAGAGATGTTTTCTAGTTGCTCTTCAAGTCAGCCTGCGGAAACGGCACGCACATTCATACACTCACCTGTGGGAATGCTTTCTGACATATATCACAGACGAAAGGCCTAAGATAACGTTAGCAGCGTAGACAGACGGGGTCCTGACGTGGGTCCTGACTTGAATTTTAGATGTGTTGTTTCTATATGTCGTTTGACCAGCTGCTTTTTGGACGAATAGTTGCAGCAAACGGTTCTGTCGCCATGTTTCATTGTCCACAAGCATAAGTAGGCAGTTCGGCCATTTGCTGTCTGAACTTCCTCTGCGTAAGCTTCCCACTGGCGAACCCTAGAGGAGGGTGTGGGTACGGGATCGTTTCCGAGTTCATCATCAGTGTCGCTGCTAGATTCGTCGGCTGAGAATGACTCGCGAGATCCGCTGGCTATCTTCATAGAACTACGTTGGTTCTGGTGGCCATCTAACCTTGATTCTGGACGATGATGAGGATATGGAGACCCATAGACAACGGTTGGCAGTGGATGTTCTGATGCCACGATGTCAATTAGCTTTGATCGTCTCATATTCAGGGAGTGCACGCAGTTTGCCTGCCTGTACGGTGTGCTTTTCAGAAGAACCGGGAACATAGTCCATAGAAATCACATACTGGACATTGCCTGGTGGAGCTTGAGAAAAACACAGCAGATATGAACACGAAGATTCTGGTACTTGAATAGTGATTCTTACATGGCTCTTGATATTCATTGCATGGTGGTAGGAAGCTTGCGCAGCTGAAGTCAGCATAGAGTACTGGCCCTAAACCCATCTGTGATGCTGGCAAAAGCTGAGGCCACGCAAAGACTGTGGTTGATGATTTGTACACAGACAAGGAAGAAGGCTTTGGGGAGGTAGGGACTGCGGGCATTCGATTGACATCATAGATATCTGGTTGAACGTCCGAGTCGTCGCTGTGCGGAGCGACAAAATTTCATGCCCTGCTAGGAATGGGGAATTAAAAAAAAAAAACATACTCACCTCGTGGCTGAGCGCTTCCCCGGTGAACGCGAGCTGAAGCAACGTGGTCTAAAAACAACCAAGACAGATGTTAGCCAAGGCGGTGAAAGCTCGATTACGAAGAACCTTCCTAGTCTCCAGCGGATGTGTCACAAAATCAGATATATAACTGTCGAATGGGCCGGTGTAACTTGAAGGTGATCTAGAATCGGTATAGATCGTCGTCTTGATTTTCTGTTTATCAAATGTGGCGTGGCAGGCGTGGGATACCGTCGTTGAATAATCAGGATTCTCGGGGAGTCTAAGCGTTGGTAAGGTGGGGTCAGTGTTTTAATTTTTTGCTTGAGCGACTGGCAGAATTCTTTCTTGACTCCAGGTTCCAAATAGCTTATACTACTCACGATAGGGTAGTATGGACTCCTGGAAGGACACGCGGCTGAATCGACTTAATGGAACCCATTATAAAGAGGCGCTCTTCAGGGGAGATGGTTGGCAGCGGGCAAGAAGGGCCAAGTGACCATGTCCGCTAGAGCTCTTCTGGTCCCTGGACCTAAATACAGTTAACTGTGCCATGCACCGGAAGGTGCTAAAAACTAAGGGATTGTTAAGCGATCTGAAAACAATCTCCGCTCATCCTTTAGGTCGAAGTTTTGTACCTCTCATCATGCTTCATCCTGACCTATCGCGGAGTCATCCCGATCAAGCTCATCGACGTGGTTCAGATCAGGTGCCACAATGCAGAGCAGCTAACAAGTCCCTGTGATTCATTTGCAGTTGCATCAAGGCCAATTTATATCATATGCCGAATTGAGCGCTTTTGTTATAGTTTCGCTTTCCTCCGATGGAGTATAATATTTATCAAGGTCCGGCGCCCACCGACGCAAAGTTAAAAAAACGGTTGCAAAGTTCTGGACCTAAATTTATCCCCGCACGATCAATGATAGTTATACACATAAAGTAATTTGGACTAAACTTTGTCGGAGGATCTGATAACGTACAGTTTAACTTATTGGACTATATCACTTTGTGATCTGTACCATTCACAATAAATCAAATGTTTCGGAGATATGCATGATGTAGCCCTCACCAGCCCTCAGGCCTCACCAGCCTCAAGGCCTCACATGTTATATACGAAATCAGGCGACGACCATCGGTTCAAACGAGGCTGTGTCTCCAGACAAGCTCCAATCCTCTTCTTCGTTCATCGTTGCATCAGAGGCTGTATTACCCTCCAGATGCCTCATCGAACCGCTGGGCAAGGAACGTGTCACCATCATCATGCCCTTCCGTCGAAGGGGTTTTATAGGTCTTCCGAGGGCTGTTACATTCGTTGGCAATGCGAATGTGCCGATGTGTTGATCTTCGCAAAGAGACATGCTGTCATTCTCGTCGTCTTCCGCCGTCTCGCGATCTGAGTCGCGGTCTGAACATGACCGTGTCCGCTTTCTTGTGGAGATGGCAGGTGTTTCAATTGAGGCCTGCGGTACGGCCGATGGGAAAATGTCGCGAATCGTGTCATTTGCGGAGTAAAATATCGTCCCGGTGGAATGCGACTTTGAAAATGAAGGAGCTGTTGCGTAACCTTCTGTTACATCTAGAGACCGCGTTTGACGCGTCATCGATGATTAAACGGACCAAGTTCCTTCTCGTTACTTACTCTTCCTGACACGTGCCGCAACGCTTCGAAGACGAGCCGACATATCCAGCGATGAACTTCATTGCAGGAAAGATATGGGCAAGCAATATCGGCAGACGGAGATAAGTAAAGCCCAAAGGGTTACATACCTTGCAGGTATATGGTCGGACGCCACGATACAACCCCATTCCTGCTCAGTTAAAGCGCGCTTAGCAGACGGTGATTTCAAGTTGTCCTGCATGATCGGTCAAATGGAATATATCGGGTTGGGACTTGGATAATGCCGGGGCAGGATGAGATATCGATGCAGTGATAAGACAACGATGATCGATGAAAGTCCCATGGACATGTTGATTATTCACACACGTGAACGCTACATAATTTGAACGGCCTTCGATGGCTTCGATACTCCTGATCGACGATTCTGTGTTGACACACGCGCGACAGTTTAGAGTGTGCAACCGCATGAGCCTCATGCCACGATGGAGTGTGAAGAAAGAAATTTAAATTGATCCGAAGACAGGATAACGTTAACTGCCAGCTCTCACAAGACACTGTATTGGTTTGACGAATGGGAAGGCGATAAATAACATTTTGGCATTTGGAAGAGAAGAACAGGCAGTAGATAGATTATAGAGGAATCTGGGCTCATCTGACGGTGAAGCGGCATGGGCGACACCGGCGTGGGATGGGATTGATGGTGATCGTAACGGGTTGTGTGCAATTTATCTGCCAGGAGCTTATCTTCAACTGCATCCCCTCTTCACCTTGGCCGCCGGCGAGCCTGCCATTCTCCGAGTCCAGCCTGGTCGGCGTCTTCATACGAATGGCCTTGGGTCTCGCTGTATCTGTATTTTACTTTACTACGTTCCTTTCTACTTCCTTTTCTTCCGTCAATGCACAAAACATATCCACGTCCATGGCGGTGCCACCCCTGCAATGGCTTAATCTGTCTGGTTTGCTCCTTGGGCCTGCGCCACCCCCACTTAAGGATGCCGCCATTGGTTATGACGAAACAAGGTATGTTCGTTCTCTTCCGTCATATTCACTACTAACCTTCAGTCGAATCCAGTCGTTCTATCATCATCTTCGGCGGAGTATCCACAGGTGGTTTCGCACAGGCACAAACATATCTGTACGCCGTTATCTCTTACCTCGATGCTCGTCGTCGTCTTGAACGCACCGTAGCTTGAACATGGATACACTCACTTGGTCAACTCCGTCTCCCCCATCAAATCTTGTGCAAACACCAGGCCCAAGAAGCGCAGCCGTGGCGGGGGGTGATTCTGCAGCGAGCTAGTGTGTATATAAGCGGTCATCATGGCCATAATGCTTACATTACCAAGTCGTCAAGGTTTCGTTGTTATTGGCGGTAAAGGAACCGACGGGAACGGACTTTCCGATGTCTGGGTAGGCTCCTCGCATATGACACCGGACTCTTCAGTGACTTTATACCTAGGAGTACGATTTCAATAACCAGTTCTGGTCCCAGGTGAATGTGCTTCAAGGAACAAGTCCTTTGCCTCGGTGGGGCGCGTCTGGGGGCATCGACAGCTCAACAGCCCCGGTACCTCTACTTAACGGGCTCAATAATGCATTCTATGTCACAGGCGGCTTTGATGGGACTCAGGCAAGCCCCTTGTCTGATGTGTGGAGGTTGAATATATCTGGAACTTTATCATCCAATCTTCCAAACGACACAGCTGCCAACTGGGACCACGTAACTATAGGGAACCTCCCAGCCAAAGTTGGTCAAGCTGGAACGGTTATTTCTGAACGAATAATTACTTTTGGTGGTTGCAATTCGACATCTGTAGGTTGCATGCCGGAGCCAGATTCGTACGTCATCGACGTGCAACATCTTGATACTCTCTCTCCAAAGCCTTGTCCTGCATCACGGACAAGCCCGGTCCTCGTTCGCAACATGAATGGGTTCTCACCATCATTTTCGTCTCAGGTGTATCTCCTTCTTGGGACCCTCAATACGTCCCACTGGCAAGATGGCAATGGCTTGAACAATGGGGAAGTGGTAAGCTCAAAGATGGTCAATCTTGGACGCTTTTTGAGTACTTTGGTAGGCTGTCCTTGACACCAACACAGGAACTTGGAGCAGAATCTTACCTTCTGGAGATCCTGGAAAATCCGGCGGCCAGCCTTCGTATCCTACCCCTCGAGCGGGCGCAGCGGGGCTCTCATATCCTTTAGCACTGGTCGGTAGCTCACGCAACACTTCTTCTGATACTATCGTAGGTCATTACCGCTGTTATAGCCCCTTTGTTTGACTTTTGTTTTATTTTTACAAGGTGTTTGGCGGCCAAGACTCCACGGGGAAGCTGGTATCAGAAGTTTGGCTTCTGCGTGCATATGCTGGAGTCGTCTCAGCATCCAGTGGGACGTGGTCTGGATATGGAAACGGTCAACTTGGGACTGGCATTAACGCGGACGGGTCTGGCGTGCGCGCCCAGTATATGTCGCAATGTGCCTCGATGATTTCATCTCCTTCTCCAACTAGTAGGGGATCTACACCATCTGCCCCCGGACCCTCAAGCTCCTACGCTCCCCTCTCAACCAATAGATCATATAATACGTCTGTGGTCCACAAGATCTTGGCTCCAATCTCGTTGGCTGTTTTTCAGCCTGTCTTCTTGCTTTTCCGCTTAGCCTCTCCTTCTGACAATGGAATCGGACCGCTCATTCGCCACGTCTCTTCTGCCCTCCTATTCGTCCCATACGCTTTGGGCATCGTTAGTGTAGCTATTTCTTTTATAACCATCTCGACTGGTCCCTCGCCCCTGAGTTCCCCACACTTGAAGACTGGACATGGGGTCGCTGGTCTCATCTTGTTTGTGTTGTTCTACGGTCTTCTTCCTGGACTATTTATTCTCGCCGTGTGTTTCAAGCGCCGCGGTATCACAATGGACCGTGTCCAGAATTCTAAGCACAAAGCAGAAAGAGCCGCTTCACCCGATGCTACATCCGAGAAGCTGGAATCGGTTGCTGGACCCTCAACACCTCACAGTGTTCACAATATATCACCATCTCCTTCTCCTCGACCTCGAACCAACTCTTGGGGCCCGTCAAATAAACTGCAAGATGGTGGATTGTCTAGTGACAGTGAGTCCTTTGGCTCTGCTGGCCCTGCGAGAACATTCGAGGTTGTTAACCGGCCTCGACCTCGTCGGACAAGCGAGGGTTGGCCGATATCTCCAGGCGAAAATGCGTTGCAGTCGCTTACCTCAAGAAGTTTAGGGGAAATTGACTGGCTGCAACGTCGCCGAAGATTGAATGCAGTGGCAAGTAATGAGTTCCTGCTGGTCCATTCTGCTATAACCTGTTTAAATATTTAGGGAGAACTGGACTATGTTATTAGTCAAGCTCACAGGGCAACAGTAACATCAGCGGCAACCACTGCAGAAGCGTTGATGACCTCCTCGATGACAACTCGATCTCTTCCTTTCCCCTCGATCGCTGAAGTCATCTTCCGTGTCCTCCTTCAAGCGTCGTTGCTCGGGTTATGTGTCATTACACTAATAGCCTTGTGGTCTCACGCATCTCAAGTTGGTTTTGCTGTGTTCTTGGCTTGGACCGTTGCGTTTTACATCGCGATGTTTACATTCGCTTGGCACCTTAGACCAAAAACCTCCATCCTCGCTACCATATGCAGTCGCCTATTCCATCGCCCTCCGCACCAACCAATATCATCCCCGATCTCACAGCCCAATCCGCAGCCATCGCCAGGTCCTTATGTTCATCATCCGCCATATCATACCGCCATTGCTTCTGAGGAGGCGTCTGTGTCCCACGGGCCACCTCCGAGCTTGGAGACGGACGAAGACGAGAATTTTGATGAAGAGAGGAGGCAGCAGACCATCGAAGATGAAATGGGTAGAAGAGAAGTTTCCATCGTCACCATACCCAAACGTAAATTATGGATTACTAACCCCTCGTAGTACATAGATATTTTGTACCATTCGCGCCTTATATCCACCTCAATACGTTACGCATGCATAAGACCTTTTCTTTCGTATCAGTAGTACTTATTGTCCATAACTTGCTTTCCTGTATACCTTGTTTTCTCAATGAAAGTGATGATCCAAGTGTCCGAGTGGCTACTAATTAAATATATAGGTATGTATAACATCGAATGTTTGGTATGCCGTTCTAACATCTCTTGATGGTACTGACACCAAGAGTCGTTACGCATCCCCTTCTACAGCAACATCGTGCCTCCACTTATCAACTCGACCGAATTTCACGTCATCATGCACAGGTGGAAAGGGTGGGGCCTGCATGGGATGTTGCACCATCATTGGCATCATTGGGGGGGCAAAGAACTGAGGGCCCATCATGGAGGGACTACTGAAGAACATGTTGCTCTGCATCTGGGCTTGGAGCATCATTTGCTGCTGCTGCTGGGCGAACATCTGATATTGCGTCTTACGCTGCTGCTCGGGATGGAAAGCCAAAGGCCGTTCATCGTCATCCGCTCCAGAGTCCCCTTGACCACCAAATCTTGAGATGCGTAATCCCAGTGGTTGATCGTCGTCGTCATGTTGCCCCGAATTTGAGTTCAGAAAATTGTCGAGATTAACTTCAGGAAGATTTAGTTGTTTTTTCTGAAGCAGGACTGACAGAGGTTTCTCTTCGTCATCAGAATCGGCGGGGTGCGAGAGCGTGGCTCGCTGTGCTGCGCGACTCACAGCGACCGAGAGTGGCAAGTCATCCTCACTGTTGACGTCGACCGGTTCACTTGGTCGTCGTCGGTGTTTATCCGGATATCTGAGCCCCGTTCCAGTCGTCCGACGCGGTCCATCGTCTTCATCAGAAGATCCAGCATACCAACTTGTTCCAGCAGCCATGATACGAGAAGGCCTTGCATGTTCACTCTCATCGCTCTCAGATTCGTCATCTGGAACCTGCGGCGGCCTGCGGACCGCTCTCTGGATATCAGGTAGCATTGGAGGTTCTGCAGAGACTCTAGACTTTTCTGTCTCCGACAGTGGCGGTGAATTAGCTTCTGGGGTAGCATTTGCCTTCTGCTTCTGCTTCTTTCTTCTCTTATTCGGTTTCTTTTCTTCTGCTTCTTCTCGTTTTCTTCTTTCTTCAGCTTCGACCTTTTCACGTGCTTCAATCTCTCGCAGTTTGACCATCTCCCTTTCCCACAGCGTATCGACTCCGAAGACTGAGCGAGCATTTGCCGGAGATAGATTTGATCGTGGCACTTTATCGTCATCAAAGTTAAGTAATGGTTTAGTGTTAGCTGAATTCCGCCGAGTGAGAGCCCGGGGAGTCTGAGGTTCGTATGAACTGGTGCGGGGCAAAGTGGGTCGCTTCTGGAGCGCAGCTGGATCAATAAGCGTGCTAGAGCGTTGAGACCCTCGTGCCATCATCGAGGGTCGTTCGTCTCCAGTAAAAACACTGTAACTACTCTTAATATCTCATGGGCTTTGGGATAAGAACATGACACGTACCGTTGCTTGCTGCGCATTTGGGCCTTTCGGCCTTCGAGGTCGTCAATTAGACTCTTTCCGTACAATTTGCCTGCAGGACGATGAGGCTTGGAAGGATCGTTCAGGCCGAATGATGGCGGTATGGGTTCCTCCTCTGGCACTGTCATGTCTATGTTCACTTGCTCACCGTCTTGAGTAGCCCGAGGTAAAAGTCTGTCAGCATAAGCAGAATCCCTTTGACCCCCTGTCGGCAGGGTATCACGGAATGTCATTTGAGATAATGATAGGCTCGCTAGTGGATTGGGTGTGAATGAATTCGACGGAACTGGCGGATTTGCGTCGGCTACTGATAAAGTCATAGATGAACGGCGCGCTGATCGGGCACCTGGCGGTAAAGGTGGCCCATCAGTCGACAACGAAAATCCATCTCTGATTTTATCACTGGGGGGAGGGGGTGGTGCAGGGGCTGATTGCAAAGGACTGGGCATGACCAACACCTTAGGACGCAGTAGGTCAAGAGTTGTTGAATATCGACGCTCTCTTTCCAATTGAGCTGGATCCACAGTAGACACGCCATCGTTTTCGAGAAGCATTCGTGAGCCCATGGAGGCATTAGATATCGTCCTGGCATGGGCTGCGGCCTTGGGATCGAATCTAGAACCTCGAGATGGAGGTCGAAGAGCAAAAGGATTATCGTCAGCCAGTAACATCGTAGCATTCGAGTTTGTCCTAGAGCGGGGATCGGCTTCTTGTACAATTGCCTTCGAATCAACAGTAGCAGTTGAGAGTACCCGTTCATGGGGTAGTGAAAGCGGGCGCGAACCACTGACATCTTCGTTTGCGTGCAGCGATGGAGATGTTGGGAACGGAATTGCGTGAGGCATGGCGGAAGTTTGTATCAGAGTATGAGAGGTTGCACGTCGCCGTTGTAAGGGTATTTGAGTTGAATTCATCCCTGAAAATTCAAGCTGAGAACCCGCTGATCGACGCCTGGTGTCCATCTGAAGAGAAGAATGCCTGTTTCGAACGACGCCCTCGATTCCGAAATATTCCATGTTTCCACCAACACTCATAGATCTTGATGCACCCAAAGCGCGCCGGGGTGCGGTCGCTACAGTGTCATTGCTTGTCATGGGCTGATGAGAAGGTACGGATGACATATGATGTGAAGCTGTCAGATCTGTAGATTTTGCTTTGCCCTTGCCTGTCCGCGAGAGCTTATCTTTGGGCATAAAGGCATCGAGGCCCCAAGATGCAAGATCTACTTCTAGCTCGTCCTCTTCACCCTCGTTTTCGTATTCTAGTAGGGAGTCATCAGCACCGAAGGGATTACGAAGAGCATCGATAGACCCTCTCGAAGCCCTAGATCTCGGTTTGTCCACTGTCGAATTGCCTGCCAGAGTGCTAGTGGCGTCGTGACTATTTCTGTGAGATACAACTGGAGGCCTGGTTCCGACGGACCGACGTAGGTGGGCGAATATTGCACTCTCATGAGCTGAACGATGGGGAGTATCTGGATTGTCGGGGTCATTGTCGTATTCTAGATACATTATCAGTGAGTGTAAGGGGTTAATCATGGATGAACGAATGACAAACCGAGCAATGCTGCCGCAAGCTGTAACCGAGAGAATCCAGGAGCCATGTAATTGGAGGACAAGCTCCTGAGATGATACAGCTCGAACCGGGCTAAGACTGTAATAAATAAATCACAGTCTGAGTGACAAGGTAGTAGTAATTATGCGAGTGGTCACGCATAGATCACGTGGTTACCATATCGAAAGGACTACCTTAGCCTTAGCCCTTGTACTCTACTACGTGCTTCAAGTTACGTGTAACGTAGGCTATTATAAAAGTACTTCAACTTCTTATGTTTGAGTTTCAATTCCCCGAATCCCCTAATCAGAGTTCATCATGCTGCACTACTGGATTACCGTCCTCGTCGATCTCCTCCATCTCGATGGACAGCTGGGTGTAGGGTCACTAAGTTGTCCCGGTTCATAATCCCAATATTCAGGCACTCACGTCTTTCTTCAAATGCTCAGGTAGAATTACTTTGGCTTTCCCGTCGTCATCCTCACCGAAAGGAGGTAGTGAGGACTGGTCATCCTCCGACGGCAGTTCCGGGTCTACTGGAGGGGCTGGTTTCACAGTGGTATCTGTAGGTGCTGTCTCCGAAACGCCTAACGATCGTCTCAATACTCTGTCAACACGCCCGAAAAATCTGTGAACAAGCGTAATCAACAATTTGGAATGTCCCGGTCGTCCCTTTCTCTTACCCGTTGCTATCTGGTACCTCGAAGCCTGAGCGGACAAGCGCGCCATCAATCAGAATGGACGCTACTTCTTTCAATTCCTCTTCGACCTCATGATCCTTTGTCTCGTCTTCAGATGTCAGTTGTTCCACTCGTCGAAGAAGACCTTCAATCAATGGTGAACGAGGGTTAATTTCCAAATTTTTAGCTCTCAAGGCAAACTCGTGCATAAATCCGGCCTGATTCCCCTTCCCATTCGAGGCACCTGCAGCACGTAAGTTCGCCTGTAACGTGATTCAATTAGTGCAACGAACTCATCAATTTCTGGACATTAGCAGTATATCCATCCATGGCGGCAACTATAGCACATGGACTCGTCACAAGACGGTTAGAAATGACCACTAATGAAGAATCATGTAAATGAACGTCAACCCGACGTGTGAAACATACCATCGCGAACAACATCTTTAGCCTCGACCTTCAACCAGTCCAGAAGAGGTTTGAATTTTTCAGCCAAAGCGTTTTCTTGGGCCTTATCTTCTTCAGGGTCCGTATCTAATAGACTATCAGCTTTGTCAAGTTCTTTAGTTTATTAAACAACCAAACCTTCATCACCGAACTTCAACCCGGCTTTAGCAACATCCTGGAAGGGTACATTTCTAATGGAAAAGGTGTTGGAAGTCTTAGAGTATTAGTATGCACAACTTACTTCCATTGACGAAGATTGCTCAATAAGATCTCGTCTAAAGGCTCAGTCAATAGAAGGACCTCGTATCCCCGAGCGAATAGTTTTTCTACAAACACGCTCCGCCCAAGATCCTCAGGTTTTTTGCCTATCTCAGCTAGATAAAATATCTACAATACTTAGTGAGGTTATTAAAAGAAGATACGATCCCATACCTGCTTCTGGCCCTTCTTTTTGTTTTCAAGATACTGGAAACAGTCAAATTTGTAAATACGGTACATCAAAAGGAAGACGTACGTCGTCGAAAGATGTGTTATTCCTGTGTGTAGTAGTGAAGCGAATCAGAGAGCCTAGCTTTTCACTGTTTTTCCGGTCCTCAACAGCACCAAGCTTGAAAACGGAGCCATATGTCTTATGGATCTCCTGAAACTTGTCTGCATCCTCCTTTGCAATTCTCGCGAAAAGTTGAATCAAATGTTTAATGATAATCCCTTTAAGCTGCTTCAGGAACCGATTTGACTGGAGAGTTTCTCGAGAGACATTCAACGGCAGGTCATCGGCTATAGAATTCCAGGAGTTTAGTACTAGGGAGCTAACGAGGTTCAGCATCAACTGACCATCAATAACAGCTTTGACCCAGCTAGCCCACTTGGGTAAGCCTTCATCTCCGAGGTCAGAAGTGATAAATACACGTTTGACCATCAGTTTAAAATCATTGGATTTAGATATCAATGGTTGCTGCCAAAACTCCTCGGTTCTATATGATCTGCATCAGTATGCACTAACAAGCGGAACTCAGAAACTCACAGCTTGGCGGGTAGATAAAGAATGGCTTTGAATGAAACCCCAGAGCTAGAGTCACCCGAAAAGTGGTGCCATGCCAAGGGTTTGCTGAAGTCTTTGAAAAAAGCGTTGTAAAACAATGAATATTCCTCTATAAGTGTTGTCAGTATACTAATCTTATATCATAGTAGTTGTAGCTTGCCTTCTGTGATATTCTTGGGGTCACTAGGAGTTTCGTCGTTAGTGTGAAATAAGGGGACTGATCTAGCGTAGTACGAACAGAGTCCAGAGAGGTGGTTGAGCATTGAGCTGCACCCACTCATCGACAACAACGGATTTCATCTTCGGAGAGACTGGTTCATCTGGCGTCTTCTCTTCGTCACTAGGAACTTCCTCGACAATGGCCTGATCTTCGTCTGTCTCTGGCATCGTTTGAGGGACAGATGGTTCGGCCCCGTCAGTCGATTCTGAGGTTGTTGGATCGGATGCGGGCTCAGGAATATCCTCCTCGTCAGGGACTTCTTTCGTGCTCTGAGTGAAAAGATATATTGGAAAAGATGAAGAGTAAGAAGAGTGCTTGTGACTAATGAAAGGTCAATAAGTATGCAGTGCCCTCAAGGAAACACGTACATTAAACCGGTGATTCTGGTCTCTTCGAGATATTCAACAGTATCCTGTTTCAAAAAAAGGGTAATTTCCGTCCCTCGTCCAAGTGTGTTGCCGCGAGGGTCTGGGTATACCTCGAAAGTGGTATCATCGGCAGAGGAGCTGAAGACATGCTGCACCGGGTTGAGGTTCGTCTTGGTTTTAGGAGGGATAGATGCAACATGAACACGATCCGCAACAAGGAAGCTGCTGTAAAACCCAAGTCCAAAAGCCCCGATTAAATTCCCAGTACTAGTCGTGTCTTGTCCTTCAGCCTTGGCAAGGAAGTCCGATGTTCCTGACTTTGCAAGTGTACCCTGTTGACTGCAGTTAGCTCACATCTTTCAAAGAATACTGCACTCTATCATGAATTCGTACCAGATTAGTTGTTAATTCCTCAGGGGACATGCCAATGCCAGTATCTATATAGTTATATATATATTAGCTCGAATGCTTTGAACGCGGCCTCGGGAACATACCAGTAATAATTATATGACCACCCATTCCATCCTCATCTTTGACTGCTTTGATTGTTATGTTCAGGGGATCACCATTCCATGCGCCATTATCTGTCAGTGCTGTTATCCGCAACTTCTCCAATGCATCATTTGCATTGGAAATCAATTCGCGTATGAAGATTTCTCTATGAGGTGTTAGCCCCTTGCAAGTCTATAGGAATGTAGGCCTTACTGATGGGAATATAAGCTGGAAGACGGAATGATCAGCTGCAGACTCATCATATCCTAATTCCATGATGTGACCGACCTGTTTATGACGATCTTGCGAAGGCGTGCAACATCACTCTGTGTGTTGAATATGTTGGATATACATTTATAACTAGTAATCAAATGTCAAATAACCTACCTGATAATTATGCTTCACCTTCGGGACTCCATCGAACCCAGGGTCATCGGCAAGGACAGGGGAGGATATAAGAGTCACCAATATACAAAGGAAAGTACCAAAAAGTCGCATCTCCAAGGAGCGAGTTTCTGTTCACGTTAGTTGACGAGGAAGTTGACAATTTTATTTGAAGTTTTTGGCACACTGACGTGTCAACTTCGTGTCTCTGCGTGCCAAGTCGAGTCGATCACGATCTCGTGATCATAAGCTTTCACAAGCTTCATATGCAGGGCCGCCAGGGACCACGGTGCAACGCAGTTCAGGCGCGATTTCTCTTTATTATTTTCCCGATGACATATGATAAACACATTTTTGGGTGTGATAAAATTCAAGATGGATCTACATTGTGCCGCAATGCCGATGTGCCGTACAGAAGACATTCGACGCATCTTCCTTCCATGCAGGATGTTGGAGTATCCCCAGAGGTGTAGGGAGAAGTACACGACACTCAATGTTGATCAGGATGCAAAAGTATGTGGAACATGTACGGACAATTTAGGTGCAGTCAGATTTGATAGATAATCCTACGATTGTTGGTCAGCGTTTGGCATTTTCAGTTGGACAGGGCGAAATCATACCCTTAACCACTGTTGTCGGTGTTCAGGGATGTGCTCGAACATGATATACCGCTTGTCGTTCTATAAACCTCAAAAATTGGCCAATGGATATGAGATGAAATTCACACCTTTAGCACTTTTTCCATGTCC
>QOVE01000918.1:10167-26799 GCA_003521275.1 Tricholoma sp. MG99
GTGCATTGAGGTATCCTCACCCTGCGCATGAGGCGGTCGCACTCCAAACAAACTGCCTTCGCGGACCTCCTCACTCTTGCGTGCCGATGATCAATCCATGGCACAGGAAACTCTGAGTTTCCGCGGAACACGTAAAAACACGAGTCTATAGATACCATAGATAAACTTGAACGTGGCGTCATTCATATCAGTCTATTTGATAACAAGAAGCTTGTCGAGGAAGAGACATCAGGAACGGACTACCTGCACGGAAGCCAGAAGTTAGCTGAGATTTTCATAGCTAAGGGTAGGGCGGCATGAGGCGTTAGGGTTGTCGCATACGCAATTCCGTCATAGCATCTCAAACGTTCACTGCCATTGCGCGCGTATGGCGAAACCTTGAAAGAGACCAAAAACCACGATCGATCGTATCTGGGGCTACATGCAAGCGTTGCCCCACGCGCTGTCAAAGTGTTGTAATATGCGTATTGCTTGGCAAATATGTCAACCAGCAAGCCAAGGAAAAAGTGGCTCAGATTCTAAACTGGCGTCAGCATATGTTGTACAACAGATAATAGAACGAAAGCTCGCACAGAATATTCATCGGCCCACGGCGTACTGATTTCCTATAAGTCAAATTCATGGACATAGTGTATGAGCCATTTGCAAAAAAGGCTGTCCACTGTCGAAATTAATAGCAGGCGAAAATGCTTATGATAATACATGTGTGGGCCAGGAAATAACCGATGCGCATCGGAAAATATTACAATTCATGATTTTGCAACGGGATTTGTAATGACAAAGAGAGGAAAGTACAGGGCAATGGTGGCAGTTAAACACATCCTAAAACAAAGTGTAAAAAGACCGTTAGGCTACAAGACCGCCGAGACAAGCCGTAAACTCACAGAAAGCTAGATAAAGGACTGCCAGCACTGTTTTTTGCCCGAAGAGGATGAGAGTTAATCAACCCGCTGATTCCGAAAACAATGGCCGCCCAAGCAATGTTTCTAAAAAAATGTGGTTGGTGACGTGGACGTGGATAGCAAAATTAATCGAGATTCGCTCACCGATTGCGTGTCACCATAATGAGACCTGCCAGGAACATTCCTGAAGTACCGAAAGTCTCTTTCGACGAGACAAGCGTCAGTACAGCCGATACTAGTTCATGATGTAGACGGCGTAGACTTACCTGTCATCTCATCTCGATACCAGGTGTATGGTAAGACTTCCTTAGTTTCAAGTGAAGCATCCCGGGGATCGTCTAGGACCTTTAATGACATTGACGGCAGGATCAACGGGATTAGTATGTGGTCGAGAGCGTGGAGTTCCACAGCAGTAGTCTAAGTAAACAACCGTCGACATCGCGTGACATCGCGTCGAATCGCGATCGCATGTCCCACACAATGGACTTGCAAAAAAAAGTAATGCCTATTTGTATCCTAATTATTCTAATTTAATTACATGTATGTTACTAGCAATATGGGTATAATCTAAGTATGGGTATGTTGCTGCAGTGTACTTATCTGTTCCAAATAGTTCAGTTGCATCTCCTATCGGATTCCTGGATATAATACAGCCATCTCCGCAGAAACAATACCTAGTCCAACTGTAGTCATCATAGCTAGTGGAAGTAAGTTCCAAAACGCAAAAGTTCCTTGTTTTACGATAATTCCTTTCTGCCCCAGTATTGAATGCCACAGCAAACCTGCTAAACTCGCAGAAAAAGTGAAGCTCACTGCACCGATATTACTTGATATTGCCAAAGCTATGGCAGCAGCCCTAGTACTCTGGGGTGAAAACCCAGGGGCGGCTCTCACAATTTTTGTTAGAAGAATCGTGGCACCGATATTCGTTCCTGCCACATTACACATTACCACACCCAACACTCCTATTATCCATATGGTAGGGTATATTTGTCCCTTAGTAGCTTTTACAAGCCAGTGACCGAAAACGTCAATCCAGCCTTGGTGCGCGAGACCTTCGATCAGAATGAATTGAGAAAACGCGAAGGGTATCAAGGCGAAAGGTAGGCGCGGGAAAGCGGTTGATAGTGTAGGGAAACGAGTTGTAAAGTAGGACTTCCGCCCTTCCCAAGAGTTCCAAAAGTTTTTGGGACTAAGGGATTTCTGAATTTCTTCCTTGGAAGTATTGTGGGTGTGAGTCATAAGAGTAGCATCAGAAGAGTCGTTGCTATGTGGTGGACTTATGGAAGGGGATGTCCGAGTCGTTGCAGAAGGGGATATCGGTGCTGAAACAGGAAGTGTCTGCGCTCTTTTGGTTTCGTGAATCGTTAGACCAGCCGCTCCACTCTGAAGCGACATAACTCTTTTGGTTTGTAGCTCCGGAATCCCTAAACCAGCTGCACTCGAAGCCGACATCGCCCTTCTGAGTTCCATTACCACTGGATCTTGCCCATCTCGAGGTTTGTCTTCGCTCGGTGGATTTTTCTTGAAGCGATGATAGTCCCAAAAGAGGTCGAATACAAGTTTCGCGACAGCGAACGGCAAACTGATCATCCAGACATCGATTTTGAAAAAGCTGACAACGATGATAACCGCCAGACATGTGCCCAGGAGGATACTCCCAACCCAGGCACCTACAGGGTCGCGGAGCGCTGTGCGAACATTCAGTTTCTCCCTGACAGGACTTTCCCGTGCAATATATTTTTTATCGCGGAATTGGATTGCTAGTGCAATAAAGCATGTCACGGTGCATCCAAGAAACGGGAGAATGGTGTATGCCGTAAATGCAGCATTATTTACCCCGAAGCCCTCACAGATGACTACGTTCGTAGGGTTTCCCACGAAAAGGACCATGCTGGATGTGTTGGCTGCTGCGAACTCTGCTATAAGCCAGGCTATGGGCTCTAAGCCAGCTGCTTCTGTATAGTAAACGAGGAAGGCGGTTCCTGAGAGAATTATAGGGTCATTCCCTAGTGCCACGCTAAGTAACGCGAGCATCACGTAGAAATAGAAGAAAAGTTTTCTCGTATTCGATCCGCCTTGATTGCTGACCCAGAACGCAGCTGCCTGTAGAACACCAGTGATATCCAGGGTGATGGCCATGTAGGCCAACGATATGAACAGGAGTAAAATGTTGTAGGGCTTGATCCCCTCTGTGCGAAGAAACGAGCATCAGGCTCTAGAGTAAAAGTAATGTCAGTTTACTGCACTACGAACCTGTCCCCACAATTCCGTTCCGTATCTGAGTAGGACCTATACATTGAGAAGCCCATAGGATTGCTATCGCGAAAATTGGTGCAGTTGAGAGGTTGATTGAGATCCGAGTGCGCCCGAAATATGGCAGGCGGATGGTAAAAGAAAGAGGGCATATGACTAAGGTGGCAGACACGATAAAAATCACCAAAGTGACGATAGAGAATCGTGTGATCATGGTGGAGGGGGGCTTGAGTACTGCTCGGTGAGGGGATCAAAGTTGCCTTTATCACCCGGACCTGGGTGCGAAAGGAGAGGAAGATAAAAAAAGCCGGGTGAGCGATTAGATCCCTGGATGAACTGAACTTGATAGAATGTGGGAACTGGGGCCGTCAGGGTTATGGCGGGCAAAGCGCTGAATGGTCATATCATTATATAGTGCATTTACATAAAGCACAGCCCCTCTGAGATTTGGAATACCTTCTACGTAGGTATGATCGGTCCGCGATCAATAATTGGAACTTGATTGCAACTTATTACCTAAGGAGACATGTATAAGATTAAACATCGTTGGGCAGTGCAGTTACACGTGGGCTCAGGCTCCGGTGAAGTTCGCCTGAACACTGATTGCCAGTAACGTCGACTGACCATGGTTAGGCTCTTAAACTTCGCCGACAGTATACCTTACGCTGAGTCTGCCATCTCGAGCCTGAATACCGACTACTTAGCTGTAGCACGCGACGATCTCTCCAGTGGGGCAATCGGTGCGCACTGCCCTAAATTTGCTATTCAAAAGAACACTAGAAGCCTATGAGATCCCGTGTCTTTCCCATAGATACCGTACACGGTTGTGACACTCACTGCGTCAGGCATTTCTTTTTTCCTTTGTTTAGAAATTTAACAAGCTGAACCCATAACACAGCTTTCACAATTCATCCTCAGCAGTGGCGGAAAACAAAGGCGCTTCAGGGGTACGTAGTACTACTATAATACTATAGTACCCTTGTAAGTTGTGGGTGCGCAGGTCCACAGAGGTCCACCCACCGTTTATAAACAACATTTAGAAACAACAGCATGAAAGATGTGGAACTCATATTGTGAACCATCGCAGTTAGTTTGTTCATCATGATCAGACTGCATTGTTCGTCATCGCGCCATCCTTTTGTTCATCAACTTATGATGCTCGAATTTCCCGACAAAGTCGTATTATAGTCTATCGAGACGTAGGCTGTTCACCACGGTCCACAATATGTATGTGGTCACTCTCATTTCGGGATAAGCTGTTGATCGTAATTCCTTGTTTATCGGAGCTCTGGCAGGGTCGACGTCGACTATCGTTGACTCGATTCCTCATGTCATAGTATGTCTGAGCGCCCAGTCGAGCGCTGCATATCAACTGCATATATTAGCTATCCTTTATTCCCGACCCCCTGGGACAAAGTCACCGCCGCGGGATTGATTCGCGCTTAGCTCTGCTGCCACCTTCAGTGTTGATCGGATACTCTGCTTTCAGGCTACGCTATGACATATTCGGAAGTTCAAAGTCACACACCGTTTTTGGTCCTAGTCACTTTGAGCTGGATTTCAAAGTTTCTGCTTCGATCTCAGGAGGAAATACGGGCACCGGAAAAGAAGATCTTCCACTGGCAAATGCTGTTTTCTCGTGGTGCAAAATCCTCTCCGTGGATCAGTCCAAATACCACTTCTGGCTATGATGCAACCACTGACGCAATGGTACTATGGATCGCACTCGGGTATCTTGTAATGGAATCACGAGAATGGTGTGGCTCTTTCCTAGATCATGAATTACGACAACGTGGAGCCCGCCTTACACCCAGCAACCAAACTAATGACTTCAAGGCACCTCACTCGTTTTTTCAATTCAAGCCGTCGTCGAAGTTAATGTCTTCATTACGTCGTCGCCATTTGTGCTATCTCATTTACAAGATGATCTCAATACCCACTCTACTTGCTGCTCTGGCGTGCATCTCGAAATTCAGCTCCATGCAGTTGGAGCAAGTTCTACGAGATGCATGCTTCGATCATGTCTATGGCACACTGCATGACTCCAACAGATTTCTGGGTTTTGTACCTTCCTCAACGGTAGCCCCAGCTCTTTCCAAGCTTGCCCATGAAGTTTCGCTGAGACATGTTGCTGAAATTTGCCCTCGCGTAATTCACTGATGCTAAGTCTGTGTTTGTTGACTCCCTGGAGAAGGTACAATCTCCATTCAAAAAAAACCATGATAACTTGACGGAGAGCACAAGTATTGAATTTGATCGCCGAAGATCCATGCTACATAAGGCGGGTAGGCACCCGAGCTAGTGATCATGACTAATTCTAAGCTTCTAAGACTGTCGCTCTCTGCTGTGCCTAGCCACTTTCTAGCTTGCAGTCTTCAAGAATAGACAATTGACCAAGAGCCTATTCAACTTTGCCGCAATGCCGCGTGATTCGGCTTCATAAAGAATTGCGGCATCACGGCTTAGATCTGGCAGCGCCAAAATGTAGATTGAAATTCCAACTACATTCAAAACGATAGGCGGGTCCTGAAATACGCACACATTGCGGGAGCTGAGTTTCTGATTCCCGGAGGGCATTTTGCCAAAAATCGCGCCATGTGTCTTCAAAATCGTGGTGGAGGTTGGTATTGAGACTACTCTCACATAGCTTTTGGATCTCAAAAGTAGGTTACAAAATTCTATCAAAATCCAGGACCCGCAAAGGGCCGCAATGTATGTTTTTTTAGGACCCGTTTATCGTTTGGAATGTAACTGTCACTCGCAGGTATTAATATTAATCTGAGAAGGATCTACATATTAACCGTTCTTTGACTCGACTTCTCCTAATACCGCTGTCGCAGCGTGGGCCAAACCCTGAATTGCGTTCCAGGTACTTATGTCACATAAACCCCGCATTTCAGTAAGTTAGTAGTGTACGGTGTACTTGAGCAGGAGATGATTCAGGGGCAAAAATATTAATTGAATTATGTAAGTTCAAGTAAACGTCACGGGCTCGTGGAAGTCCGAGTTAGTACTACGAGCTTCCTCGTCTACTTCTTATCCGTTTGTATCTGTTTCAGCTGTGATTGGAGTATCAGTGGAATGGAACACACAATGTCAGTGCACAACCCCACCAGCTACTTCTTTGGTACAAAGAGATACCAAAAAGAAAAGCGAATTCCTGCACCATCTCATCGTCATGCTGCACCATCGGCACCTTGGCCTTGGATCGATATACATAACAGTATGTGGAGACTCTTCTCTTTACGATCACAGCGTATCACACTGCCTCTGCAACAGCCGTTGATCCCGTGCAGCTGGCGTCTCGTCTTCCCCCGGTACCGCCAATATGTGATCATAAATCTTGTGATGGGTGCTGGAAGGGTTACCCACAATCCCGCTTTCCGAACTGGACGAAAGATCAAGTAACACGAAGCAAAATATCCGAGGCAATTACAAACTATCACAAAGAAAAACCGTGCGTCGTATACCGAGCCGACGTTCGCGACGATGGGTTTTTCGAGAATGTCGAACCAATGACTGCCATTGATGGAGAAGCGGATACTACCTGGGAACAAATAATTCGTACCGAAGTACGTGTCCTTCTTTAGATTTCCCGAGAAGCTGTTGTGCTCCTGCCTTATGTACGAATACGCTGTGGAGCTGGAGTTGATGGCACAGATTGTCTTGTTTCATCTCATTCTTCTCTGGCGGCCCGACGACGGTTCTTATGAGTTGTACCCAGCGTCCTGAAAACACCCGAGTTCGAGCGCTGTTCATCGAAAACCTATCCGGGCCTGTTCTCCAAATGCTTGGGACAAGGTGTGTTGGACTGTTTTCATTGACCTCCCTTTCTTGGTACCCTCCCGCTCTCAGCAAATACGTGACCGATTGTTCCATTAACATATTTCGTAGATTTAATATCGAGCCGTTTTTCTTCTCATCATCATTGAGCTGGATTCCGTCTCGATTCCAAGAGGAAATTCAGCATAACAAAGGGGACCGTAAGCATCTGTTTCTATATACATAACGTCTTTATCATGAATCAAACCAGATATCACCATTACCTTGACATACATCAAGTCAGTGCCGATGGAATCGTACCATCCACGACGCGGTGGTTCGCGGGTATCATATAGTGGCTCCATGGGTTCGCTGGGTTTACAGGATACCTCTCTTCCAAGTCAGTTCATAATTCTTAGCCATGGTGTAGAATTGGTTTGAAATCTGTTTAGGTAAACAGACGATCGACACGCAGGCACCTCTTCGGCTTCATTTCAGTGCGCATTTGTTCCCTCGTGATCGTTTTCGCCTCTTATACTGTCCAATCTGTCAGGTAGCCGCCAATTGGTCCTCGATCTAATCTCTGTGCATCTGCTTCGCCATGTAGATGGGAGCACGATCATTTCTTTCCACCCAGAGATTGAAGGCCACCCAACTACGCAAGCATCGTACCTGCATGAACGCATCCGGTTTGCAGGTAAGTCAAAGAGCTTGTCTTCTAATGTACATTGTTTGATTGGACCAGGACGAAGTGTATATTGGCAAAAGATCTTCCAAGAGTCCCCTGACCCTACATTCGTGCTTTTTATCTTTATCTGGCATGCAATATATGCCTGGGATGAGGCCCTCGAAGATTTATACGCACACATCTGCCTACTCGTAAGTCGGTTTTTCTAATGTTCGTAAGCCAACTAGAAAGCGTGAATCTTGCATCAGGAAACTCGAGTAATTTCAACATCAAACACAGCTCTCACCGAGGAACTTCATCTCATTCGCGCCCATGGACTACACTACTCCTCATTACTCGACGACTTCCGTAAGACTGTCGACTTTGTCCGCACAACTAAGAACCCAGCCATGGAATCGCTTCCAGAGGAGAAACAAAAGGAAAGTGCAGAGCTGATGGAGAGAGAATGCGACAATCTTATGAACGAGATTGGACGTTTGGACCTGAGCCGAAAGATGCAAGATAAACGACTTCTAAATGTGATGAACCTGGTAGATATTTACATCGCTGATCAATTATCGATACATGATTTTGCTCATCTTCTCGCAGGTATTCAGCAGCGTCCAACTCGAAGACAGTAAGCATAATTCCGAGATGACGGAAGCCGCCGTAAAGGACAGTGCGGGTCAGTCTTGTCTTATACATTTGGGCACAGCTGAATTACTCACCCTTTTCCTCCAGCGGTGAGTTGTGGCTCCTCCAGTTCTCGCGTCATACCCAACCCTTTTTTTAGACGAGACAGATTGCATTTGTCTCAATGATATACCTTCCTGCCTCGTTTGTTGCGGTGTGTGAAACCTGAGCCATAGTATATTGTATGATAACCTACTACCACCAGGGGATATTCGGCACGAACATCAAGGAAATTGTCCCGTCCACCACTGGGACCTTGGGACATTACGTGGCAACCGCCGTCTCGTTTACTTTACTATCCATCTGGACTATCATCGCCTTTCAGAGCAAACACCTGTTTGGTGAAGACGCGACATTTTGGCAGCGTCTTGCCTGGCCATACATGCTTTGCAGGATGTATTTCAAGAACAGAGAGACGCTCAAAGAAGAAGAACATGAGGATGACGACATATCACTCGAAAAACTCATCTCCGAATGATTACTGGCCTATTTCATTATTGCATGCTTTGAGGAATCTTTATCTAGATCCACCTCATCCTATCATTGGTTTTACTATTGGGACTATTCGGATACTTGTTCTTGATTTTAGCGGTCTATACATGATGTCATATTGACGAAGATGAAAGGCAGTGCTATGACTCGACAGTTACTTCCAAAATCCTCCCGATCATTCCATCGGTCACTAGCATTTATCATCGTCGGATACATGGCCGTGGTGCTGCAACACACTTTTTAGACTGCCATTATTGCTATTACATTACGAGGTCCGACGTCATGTCCGCTCCATCAATCGGCAACCGT
Organism: Tricholoma sp. MG99; assembly: GCA_003521275.1. Classification (NCBI taxonomy): domain Eukaryota; kingdom Fungi; phylum Basidiomycota; class Agaricomycetes; order Agaricales; family Tricholomataceae; genus Tricholoma; species Tricholoma sp. MG99. The sequence continues at coordinate 19,249 of QOVE01000918.1, forward strand.
CGGCAACGCATGGTTGTAAAAATGACATCTAATAGTAATGAGCAAATGTTCCCCCTGCACTTGTGACAAAAAAACAGTGCTAACGTGTTCTCCGACGTCAAGATTGCTATGTCCTATCGAGATTTTGAATCGGGGGCCCGTCCAATCCGCATGCGCAGCTTTGTTGTCTGCGAAGTTCAATCGACTGCGAGTTGCGGATACCCAAAAGTGATAGGATGGTGGTTTTATGTCCCTTCAGGCCTCATACTACGTGGGCGATCGAGCGAGACAAGTTTTTCCGAACTCGCAGAAGCGGGGGTGCGAACATTTTCCTGAATCAATTTTGGGGAAAGAATGAAAAAGCCGAGAGGTGACAGACACTGCATTGTGAGTACTTGTTGGCACTGAACCAGTGGAATATAATTCTGCCCGATGTGAGAGCGGGTCATGTACGTACAGTGGCCATACGGACCACCATATCGATGAATCTGGACCGTGCTGCAGTGCAGGAGATCCATGCAGTCGGCATTTTTTCTGTGCACTGCAGCATATCGAGCCGAGCTCGCAAGAGTTCTTCCGTCCTATTACACTGCGAACTAAGGTCAATTTTGTGGTTCGGCGGAAACTGATATTACCTGTTGCGCTAGTGTTCGCAGGCCTCATAGCCTTTTCACGGCGAGACTGTGATTGCGCTGGGGATATGGGCAGAGTATACGAAAGCCTTAGCTGCCCTGGTCAAACTATTGCGGGGTAGCAATGCCCTCGTTGTTAAACATCTGGCGTCAGTAACGAAAAAAGATTGACGAACATTGTCTGGCCATGTGGATGATCAGCAGTCCAGCAAACTCAAGACCTCAAGCTCGTACGCGTCCGGGTATACAGCACCACTTGTTGCAAGAACGCCGTGGCTACACGTCCTAGTGACATTTCAATCATATTATGTCGATGGTGAATTTTTCTTTAGCTCTTGCTGGGCTAGCTGGAATCATATAAATTGAACCCCTCCTAACCACTTCCGAAGGTGAAGGGAAATAGCTGAACCCAGTATTTTCGACTCCACTTCTCCTCAAGGTGCGTTTTCTGCATTGCAACTATCCACTTAGCCTAAATCAGAATTTCGATACTCGTTTTCGGTACTCGTTTTCGTTACTTGAAGTGTCAGTGGTAGAAATCATCACCATAATCGCGAATGACCTCCCTCGCCACGTGTTTTGGCCGTCCTCGTAGTAAACGGTGACCCTGCTGACATTCGAACCACGCCTTCGTTCCTTGTATCAATACTTGCTGTAATACTTGGAGGTAGCTACGGTTGAACTATGCTACCGCGAACTCGGCAAGCAGTTCACATTTCAGATCACCGTTTACGACAAGACCGTACGTCGTTGTGCGACACTCAAGCTATCGAAAGATTGTTGGAGCTCTCCACAATGTCGCGGCCTCTACTGAGGAATACAAAAAGGACTGAAGCTCGATAAATCGGTCGTTGGGATAGGGAAATGACTGCTGCTTGGAGAAGTTAAAACAAGTTGGTGCAACTCAGAAGATTGATGCATACTGTATAGCGGACGGTCACCGTGGTAGTGCCAGTGGCCCTTCTTGGGCCCTTCGATTGGTCAATTCCACCCATTTCCATTTCAGGGGAGTGCGTCCCGGGAACTTGAACAGCATCCTGACCCCCAATGTATAGTATGTACATCAGTACTCAGTTCAGTCATGGACCATCCAGTTTAGCTTCTGGACTGCAACTTTTGATGTTCAGTCTTCACTCGGCTAGGACACGTAGAATTCTGTATCCTACCTTTCTACCAGTGTTGAGTCTGATTTTGATGCTGTTGTACGAAACTTGAAGCACATTTGTTTGCGTGCCTGTTTCATTTACATAAAAACGTGGACAACAATGGACCATGGTATCCCGGCCTGTCAGCCAGAAACTTGCCAGAAACCCTATAAATCAGTTGCGGCCACTATACTTTACAACATACAATATGAAAGTCCAAAAGTTGTGAAAGGTTCATGAATGACGCGGTGACTCGGACGGTCTTTCAAGCTTTCATTGTCAAGTTGCTAGAGATAGTGCGTGAGGCGTGAGTCATGGTATCACTGGCAGAGGAGAGCTCTAAATGTTTACATTGGTGAGCATCGATGATATGTGCACCGACTCGGAGCAAAAATGACGAAGAGATGATATTGCCAGCAAGTAGAGCTTCTGTCTGGTGGTCAGGCAGAGAGGTCAGACACGAGGATGGATTAGGTTCTGTGTGTACCCGATGGCCCGTACACCACCACGGTACCAATTTCTACGATGAGGGTCTAAAGTATTAATATACGTCATAACGAACATTATAACCAGCTCGCAGCTCGACGAATTACGGCGACATCGACGTGAATATAACCATTACACGTACGTCCGCCGCCAGCCCGACGCTAACCCTCCATGCCCATGGCTACTAAGTCTAACTCGTAAAATATCAAGAGACGTTTCCGGGCATATGCTACCATTCCAACCACTCGCCATACATATTCGGGCGTTCTCCACGTATATATGCCTCAAAAGTCCTTTTTAGCACAGCTGACCAGTCCAGATCTCGCTTATCATGCTCTGCATCGTCCACATCGTCCCGGTCGCTGTATGTACCCGTGCTCGCGCTTTCTACGCCACCCTCCTCCCGAGCCAGTGCAGCGCGCGCAATGTTCTCCCCGGTTTTGAATTTCGGACCAAGGTCGGGCCAATTCCGTGAAGGGTCGAAGGGTTTCCACCTGGAAATTAAACAAGACTTGACGGATACAGAAGCGTAGATGGATAGTACTGAGACGTACCAGAAGTTATGGAAGTGATAAGAATAAGCTCCCTTGAAGAATCCGTCGAAGCCTAGGGCCTGAGGAGCGGCACTGTTCTGAGTAGGGGTGTCAAAGAAGTCACCGAATCTGGCGAAAATTGTCAGCAGCTACAACATCCATAAAATCACAGAATACGTACTCAGTAAAGTAAGGCTGTGGTGGTCGATCACGCTGGAAATTCTCAGTGTTCAGCCATGCAGAATCAAACAAGGCGTCTGGCAAACGTAGCAGTAGCGGTTCTAGGTGTGCATCGGCTGTGTAGAGTGAGACTGTCATCGGGTGAAAATCCAAGCCATTCTTGAGAGCCGTTCGGAAGAGGAAGGTGCCGAGAGCAGAGCCTTTATGCATACGCAGCACTGCGGTGTTATACTTTTCTAGCCGTGACCAGCGGTATGCGAAGGCGCCCTTCCATCCCCATAACTCTTCCCAGTCGCGAAGGAAAATGGTATCTGCGTCCAAGTATATGCCTCCGAAACGGTGGCAAAGGACAAAGCGCGCCATATCCGAAAGGATGACGGACAGCCTGTCATAAGACGACGAAGATTTGGAACCAGTACGATTCAATAGATCCTCTTCGTCGACCTTCTTTGTCGAGGTCATAGTCTCGTTCCCACTGGCAGAGGAGGCCGATTCTTTTGGCTTATCAGCGGGCACAGGGATAACGTGTCCACCAGAATTGAACAGCGTATCCTTCATACTCCTCCACTCGTCCTTTATTTCAGGAATTCCATCCAGCTGCTCGGTCGTGTTCCACAACTTGAACTGAATCACGTCCTTGAACCGCGGGTGCAGGAATGGTGAAGCCCAAGGGCTGGACTTCAGCTGAGCAAACATATCGCTGAGCGCCGATGGATTCGGTACGGCAGCAGCAGGCCCAGGGTTGATCCACATCCAGAACTGGGGACGGCAGACTTTGGAGTCTTTGGGCCAGTCTCGAAGATGAATTCCAGTGTTCTGCGTGAAGAGAAAAGAGAGCAAAGCGAGATATGGCTTGTCTGTAAAGGGTCCCGTCCAGAACATGTGGTATACTCGTGGATTTTCGGGGTCGCACGGGGATGGTAGGGAGGAGGCTGGTCGATGTTGCAGCGGTGCTGGGAGAACAACCTGTGATTCCCATTCGACACCGCGCTTCTTGTACAGTCCGGCATCTGGATCTGGCTTAGTTTCAGCCCCAGGCTGGTGGAAAGCTTGTGCTTCGGGAGCGATGTCGTAATTTGGTTTTGTCGAATCAAGTTCCCCTTCTTGATAAATGTACTTCCAATTATTCGCCTTCCCTCGCCGTAGTCTACGGCCATTATCCAATCCACCACCGTGACGGAGAACCTCTAGGCAGTCCCGAACATACTTCATACCATCGCGACGCAGTTATAAGGTTAGGGTTCTCGTGCTAAAAGAGTTGTTCAGACATACCTTCCCCGTGGAAAAATTGCAATATTTCATGATGATATCCATATCTGCCACGGACCCTGGTACGGGACGAGGAGGATATGCGACATCAGGGTATAGACTTTGATTATCCAAGTAAACGCGTTTAGCACCGACTCCGTATGTGTCGGTCTCGATTTCTTCAGTAGGAGAACGAAATCGTGGAGGTTTTACACTTCGTGATTGATATGGAATGGCTGGATTTATTGGTGGTGTTTTCAGGCCAATCTGCTTCGGTACTATAAGACGTTTCAGCTAGATATTATTCAACTTAGCAATAACACATACTTGTCATACGACTCGGGAAATGTCCACTTGCAACTTCCCACTTCCAAATCCGTTGTAGATCCTCCCTTCTAAATACAAGTGTCGACGATTCTCCAATGGGGGGTGGCCAGCGCTCAGTCCATTGTCGGCTACTTTGTGACCGTAGCACTATGACGGTGAGAATGACTGCCATGCACGCAAGACATAGCAGTAGAGGCCCTCTTGATCTACGAACACGAGAGCCACGTATCTGCTGGAACGATGTAACGTTCGGTACATATATGCGTAGACGGCGAGTGCGTACACCAGGAATCGGTAGCATCACCGGCCTGGTCCAAGAGGCTGAGCCATTGGACCGATGGAGTTTTTCTTGGACAGCAGAGGAGTGGTTTGGTAGAACGCCGTTGCTCATGCTGCTCAGACCCTGTGGCGGGTTTGGCGTGGAATAACGTAGCTGAGCGAAAAAGTTAGAACCCTGATGTGAGTAGTAGACGTGGTAGAAAACACAGCCACCCGCATTTTGGAATGAAACGGTGGCTGTGTGGTTTCCAGACACACACAAAACACTCAAACTGCAAAATTCGGGTACGGGTATTCGTCAAAATTCAAGCATGTGTCTAATGAAAACAACTCTATATTCAAATCCCTGCCTTCTTTTTTTGTAGTCCCTTCGGAAGTTCCTTAACAAAAGGTAAAGATTCTCGTCCTTGCATATATGGTCGAAGGACTTCTGGAATAACGAGACCCTACGCAACCCAGTTAATAAACAATTATGCAATCAGTGAACCACTTACTTCAGGCGTCTGATAGTTCTCTACTACACAGCAGAGAGCACGCTGCGCTGCAATCAATGTACCGTTCAACATATGAACGTATACCTTGCGCGTTTGATCCTTCGACTTGATCCCACAGCGCACTTCAAGCCTTCGGCTCTCTAAAGTTTAAGTTTCAGAAATCAGATCCTGCAAGTTCAGCGGAACAGATCTTACGATAATCAGTACAATTCGAAACCGATACAAGCTCCTTATACGCTTTCTGGAACGGGAACCAAGCCTCCAAATCATACTTCTGCGCAGCTGCCAAATTCAGCGCCCCAGAAACGATTCCAACCACCTTATATCTTATACCAAGACTCTGATAGAACGCTTCGCTATTCGCTATCATAGAATCAAACATTTCCCAACTCTTTGTCGGATCCGTCAGCACGAATTGTTCGACTTTCTCGAATTGATGGACGCGAAAGATTCCCCACATGTCGCGGCCTGCTGCACCTGCCTCCTTGCGGAAACACGTCGAGTACCCTGCGTACTTGATCGGAAGTTGTGACTCCGGGCTCTCGAACCATTCATCCGAGTGAAATGCAGATATAGGTTGTTCAGAGGTGGCAATCAGGTATTTTTCATCATCAGATGCAATTACCTACATTTAACATCTCAACATCAGATTTTGACATGCGGGAGTATCTAGCGTACACACCTTGTATAGTTCTTCATCGAACTGATCAAGCTGGGCTGTCTTTGCCATTTGCTCCTTATTCATAAAAAACGGGGGTTGTATCTTCTTGTATTCCTTTTTCCGCAGGAAGTCGAGACCATATTGAACGAGAGCTTGGATCAAGTCAACGCCGTCATTTGTAAGGAAGTAACCCCGATGGCCAGCGATCTTAGCACCTAGATATCAGGTCAAGGTACAGCAAGAAAAGGGAGACTCTATGCAACACACCGCGTTCTAGATCCATAGCATCAAGTCGTAGCAGGACTTCGTGATGCGGAAGGATATCTGGTCTCGGGGCTGGTTCGTCAGGCTCGCCTTCCGGGTGCCACGAACGAATTGTGACGTTATCGTCCTGAATTAACATCGACTCAACTGCCACCATCCATTCTATAGCCACTTACTTCTGTTAGACTAACGGGGGCATTCTTTCCAACGATATTTCCAACTGTACCAGCTTTTTGACGCATCTTGATTTCGAATTCTTTGGCTTCTTTCTTCTTCTCTTCGACTTGGGAATCAATATCCTTCTTCACGGCAACGAGATCGTCCGCAGGCTCCTTTGCCTGTAATATAGAGTAAGAATACGTTTGAGACCATCTTGTCAAATCATACTTTCTTCTTTTTACCGATCTCCTTCTGCACCTCATTCACCTTCTTCTGCAGAACATTGATATCGAAATCCACTAACAAATAGAATGCCGATTCATAACGTAGCACAACCGATCATAGAAAAGACGTACTTTTCACCCAGTCGTCGTACATTTGAATGATCTCGTCCACGAGCTCGACAGAGTGACCACGTTTCCTCTGCGATTCCCGGATTTCTTCTGCGTTTCCACCTTTTCTGTCTATGAAGCTGGTAATATCGAGTGTCATGTTGGTAGCGGTGTAAGATTTCGAGTCAGATTTGGCAGAGGCATTTGATTGTACTTTATCATTAAGTAAGCAGATAAGATATGATTAGATGCCACCGGGAGCAAAGGTGACCAAATAAATAGCTCGGATCACGCCGACAGTCGCGTCAGTGACTTCCTGTGATCAATCCCTTCATTGCTTCCTGCCCACTTCTCTCATCAACTTCCAAGTGGTCTAAACGCGTCCACCAATGTTTGGGCTCATTCGAAGAATCTCCTACTCTGTGATTCCGCGTCCGGACAGACCATGGGAGGACGATCGTGCGTTTCTGTTTCTGCGCAATGCACGCGTTCTGACTTGCAACGCGTCTTTTTTTGCCTTCCTAGCCACGTCCAACGCGCCGCACAAGGCGAAGAAGAGGAGAATGAGCTCGTCGGAGGAACCCGAACCAGACATGGAACAAGCAAATAAAAAGAAGGCTAGGGGGGAGAGCTCGACGCCCTCGGTGGCCGACTCGAGTGAGGTGCATGTTAGGCTTTCGATGCCGCTACCCCAGCCGGAGACGCAAGAGGTGAAAGAAGTAACGCAAGGCGTGAAGGAGGTGGCATTGGAGGCTGGGACAGCCCCAGAGAGTATTCCTTTACCCGACGAGGAGTCTGATGATCTGGATTCAAGTTCCAGTGCCACAACTCC